>ML795946.1:370726-405627 GCA_009831015.1 Picea engelmannii
TGTGAAAAACTCATCAAATGTTAATCATTAACCACATGCTTCAAAGGAAAATAACTTGAACCATTTGAACTAAAGATAAACTGACAAAAATAGATGAAAAGTAGACCAGTGCCAGAAAGTAAAATGTGATGTGATGAAAATGTCGCGTTAATTTTATCTTGAGAATTTTATTAAGGGATTTGGGAGTTTTAGCAAGTCTTTGAAACTGTGAAGTGGGGATTGAATTCAAGGCCCCCACTCTTTGTGTGAAAAAGTGAATTTGGCCTCCTTGATTGCTATTCGACAATCTTATAGACATGTAGACTGGGCGTGTTGTAGGTCCAAAAAGAGGATAGAATCCCTCATGGCTTAACACACTCCACCCAGATGCAAAGGTCTTAGATGAATGGCATAGTAAGAAGATTTCCCTAATTAAACTAGCATGTGCCGCTCAAATCCGTTTCTGGGTCTCCAAAGCCACCCAAAAGTAGCAATGGGATTGCATACATGGTTAAGCAACTTGGGTTTATTCCAATAATTACAACTAAAAAAAATAACTAAGCTAACAACTAGTATTCTACAAAAGCAAAACTAAACTAAAGCTTTGTGATTGATTTTAGGACTTCAATTTAGTGATGTGAATTAATTTAATCTTTTTTATGCAACTTTGAAACTAAAAATTAAACAAATAACATAGGAAACAACCCCGAAGAAAAAAAGAGAAAAACACATGTTTCCCCCCCAGGGGCGGGGGAAACGAAAAAAATCGATTTTTGTGGCTCACAAACTTTATTATGCCTCCTACATTACTTTTTTTTGGCTTTGGATCCTTAGAGAGACAGATCGATAATCTAAAGGAACTAGATACAAAAAAAAAAAAAAAAAAAAAAAAGACTCTTTCAGTCTTGGGTCTTCAAAGGGATGACTTGGGTGATGGATCTTCAATTTGGACTCCAAGAAAGAAGAAAAAATCACTCTTGTACCTTGATGGACCTGCTAGGACAACAAAAATAATTTGTTTATTAGTGGCAGAAAATGAAATAAAACATAAAAGTAAAAGAGGGTTTTTGACGAGCTTTTTCAAAGACAATTTTAGTTGATTTTCTAGAGGGTTTAGGGGACTCTTGGTTGCTTGGCTGCCCCAAACTTGTCCAACTTGGAAAGAGTTTTTCTTTGTCTGTCCAACAACCTAAAAAATGAGTGAAGAGAAGACTCCAAAAGGTGCCCAAAATAGCTTAGGACAACTTAGGAAGTTAGTAAAAAATTGCTTGAAAATTTAAACAAGAAACTAACAAACTAACAAACTTTTTTACTGCAGAAATCTTTGCTTGTTGTTTTAGAACAGCAAGTACTTAGGCACTTTAAAATTTCTAGATTTAACAAATAAACCAAGAAAAGGATCCAACTTTCAACCTTTAAAATATTAGAAATTTATTTAAGCGAAAGGAAGCCTTTTACTATACTAGATCAAGATCTATTGGATAAACTTGAAATAAATTTCAGATCTAAAAACTTCATGCATGCATAAAAGATTCAAAATTTTAGCCTTAGAAATTAGACTTAAGTGCATGCATGTAAATAACAAGTAACTTAAGAAAATGAAATTTGAAGGGTGAGAGATAGAGAGAGAGGAAGGCAAGCTTGTGCTTGGAATGTCTTTGGGAAATGGAGTTCTTTGTGGTGAAATGTGGAGGTATCTTCTTCAAATGACTTGAAAGAATAGAAGCATCAACCTAGATCCTCCTAATCACCAAGCAGAGCATCAATCACTTCAAATCCTTGCAAAATAGAGGGTTAGAAACATGGTGCCACCTACAATAGAGACTTCAAAACACAATCGGTTAAGCAAAACACAAGATGCATTTAAAATCTCTATAATAGATAAAACAAAATAGGAATTCTAATCAAACAAGTTTAGTATTCCTATCCAAGAAAGCAATAATACTTCTACAAGGCCAATTTAAACCACAATATAAATCAAAAATCATGAAACAATATCACCTCATGGTTACATGCATCCACACACTTGACAAGCCACCACTTTGACCTCCAAAGTCTTTCTTTATTCCAATATGCAAAAGAGAATTACAATGATTACAACACAAGCATCAAATCCCCAAGCTCCAACTAACAACAAAGGAGTGGGGTCGACCTTCTTTTATTGAGTTTGGGGTGACAACTCCAAGGAAATGCGCATGGGAGAGGGAGAGTGGCACAACTAGTGATGTAGGGATGAGTGGAGTGGAAGTGAGGTAGATGTGGAGTGAGGGAGGTGGAGTGGAGATGAAGTGGAGTGAGTAGGAGATAGAGTGGAGTGGAAGTGAGGTGAGTGGAGTGAGGAGTCAAGTTCCCTTCTTGGGATTGACGCCATACTCCCCAAATGCGCCAACAAGCAAGAGCAAGGTCGAGTGGTACATTGGGATCTGCACCACTCACCATGTAGGATAAGAGATGCGCCCTCACTAGGAATAGTCACCACCAAGTAAGATCTGGACTCCAGACACGTCAAAAAACATGTTTCCGACATGTTTTTTGACTTACCTATTTTTTTAGGAAACTTAATTAAATCCCCTTTTTTGTCTTTTTTGACAGAAAATACATTTTTGAGTGATTAAAATCACTTTTTTTCTTAGACAAAAGAGGAATAGGGGTTTAGGGGGTGCTATGGCTTACAAAAAGAGCACAAACATGGCATTTGACAATGATCGATGCCATATTTTTACACTTAACCGACTTTACATTAAAAATTCTTCATTTTACAAGAAAATTTTTATTTGACTAAAACATTAAAAAAAACCTATGGGGACCTAACACAATTTCCATATGACTCAATAGACATGACCTAGCATGAACTTATATACATTTAGACACTAGGCATTGGTTATACCATGCCAAGGCCCAACCACCAACACATACTCCAGCTTTGGAGTCAGTTTTGAGTGAAAAAACTTAGAAATTATTAATCGTCCGCAAAGACAAGCAAGAAATAATTAACAAGTGAAAAAAAACACTCTAGAGTACATGCTCGTCCTAGGTCTTAGGTGACCAATAGTATTTTACAATTTTCATGCTCAAGTCATTTATTACAAGCCCCGAAGGGATGGAAATGAGGAAAAAAGGTGGTCTAATAGACCTGCTAAATCTGTGAACTCTGACTTCTAAGCATCTGTTTGCTTATCTTCAAATCCAGATAGTACAACTCGGTGGATAACATTGGCTCCATATGGGAACGTGCAGTTGATCTTTATATCTGAAGGAGACCATGCGAGAATCTAGAATTAAATGACCTGCAGCATCGACGCCTCATCAATAACATATCCATATAAATCCAATAATAAACATGAGTTGCAATCATAATATACATTTAAATATGATACAAAAACAACAAATAAATTGTGTACAAAAAATCAAAAGCATAATATACAAAGGAGAAGGGTTAGGGAATATGATACAGAGGATACCCCCATGGGCATCAGATGACCTCGTTGAAGAACAATTTGAGAAGTTGATCATTGACTGGGAGTGTCAACCTCTCACCATCCAATTTTCTAAGAAAAAATGAGTTATTACTGGCTATACTCTGAATGATGTATGGACCAATCCATAAACTGTCAAAATTTCCATGATTTCCTGGAATTTTTCTTCTTTTATCCCAAAGAAGGACTGTGTCACCTTCCTGAAAAACTCTATGTCATGAAGACTTGTCAAAAGTCCTCTTTACCTTTTAATGATTCTTTATACTATGATCCAATGCTTTCCCTCTGCTTTCATCCAACTCAACCAACTGATCAATTCTGCTCTACTGGAAATTATCATCCAAACCATACCTCTACACAAACTGATACATTGGAACCTTCAAATGAACCGGTAAAGTGGCATCAAGTCCATAGATAATCTCAAAGGGACTCTTTCCTGTGGAACTCTTTCTTGTGATCCTATCTTCCCATAAAGCAAACTTAATCTTGTTATCCCATGACCTCTTATTATCCCCCACTGTTCTCTTTAAAATATTCGTTAAGTTCTTATTGTTGGATTCAACAAGACAATTTCCTTGGGGATAATAGTTCGAAGGGTGGGACAACACAATTCCATACTTGAAACAGAATGAGGATAATTCTGTTGAGATGAAGGCCTTGGCATGATCGATTGTTATCTTGGCGGGCACACAGAACCTAGTGATAATATTATCTTCAAGAAAATCCATGACCACTTTTTCAGTTGTTGATTTAGTGGGTATTGCTTCTACCCACTTAGTAAAATAATCAGTCTCTATAATTATCCAAGCATAACCATTACATGAATTATCCTTAAACTGAAAAATGAAATCAAGCCCCCGGTGTTGAAAAGGGGCTTCGACTACTACTGGCTAAAGAGGCACGGTTGTTAGCTTCTGCTTCCCTGTGAACATATGACACTGTTGAC
Organism: Picea engelmannii; assembly: GCA_009831015.1. NCBI lineage: Eukaryota > Viridiplantae > Streptophyta > Pinopsida > Pinales > Pinaceae > Picea > Picea engelmannii. The sequence goes on from ML795946.1 coordinate 375,128, forward strand.
CACCCATAACCATTTTATGAACATCTGGAAAAATGGTCGGCCAATAATAACCTGCTCTGAGGATTTTGTGGGCGATGGTTTTAGCCGTGAAATGCCCACCACAAAATCCTGAATGGAAATCAACCAAAAGTCTCTTGGACTCTAGCTCATCAACACACCTAAGTATCACCCCATCGGGGTTCCTCCACCCCAATCCATCCTGAATGATACAATACTTAGTTGCTTTCAACCTCAATGCCCTTCTCTTATGAACAATCAAGTGACTTGGGAATGTGAGATTTGAAACGAAGAAAATGATATCATCATACCATTGGTGTTGTTCCAACTTCTGGAGTTCAGATAATAAGACTGACCTAGATTGATTGTTATGACAGACCAGGTCCAAAACTTGTTCATTCCCCTTAGTTATCATCTGAGCCAACCCTTGACCTTTGATCAACTTAGTGGGTTTTATCTCTAATTCATATTCTTGAATTTTGGAGACCCACTTTCCTCTAACCCCCAAGCAATCATGTTGCCTGTTGGAACACATATTTATTTCTAAAGTTTAGACTTTAGATAGATTTATTTCCCATTTAAAATAAATACAACGCGTGCTTGATTTTCATCGTCGATGAGGTCCTCCCTCTAATCAAACGATCCTAATCTCTTAGGAGTTATGGCGCCGCCTACTCATTAAAGATGTCAAATCTCTATAGAATACTTCGGAGTTTCGAGTTTCAGAGTTTCGTATTTTAGGCGTTCCAACACGCCTCACGTTCAAAATCTCGATACGCGAAAAGCATTCAAAAGAATCAAGTCACCACACACGTATACCCCCTAATCTTTGACATATCTTTCTGTAAAGTGACCTGATGCAGGAGAAACTCAAGCGAGCCAACGCGGAGACAATCGGACAGCTAGACAAGCCGAGCGCAAATTTTGAATTTCTCTTGGATTTGATGCGCGAACATAAATGAGGCAATTTAATGAAAGCACACTTGTATAATGTAAACAGACCTTGAGCGATTTGCTCTCATCCTTAGTAGGTAGAAGGAATTTATAGTAGTTAATGCAAGTAGGTAGAATTGAATGTGTAGATTTGACAGTTTTAGAGCGCAAGAGGGAAACGAGATATAGACACCCTCATTGTGTATTGTATGATAGTAAGGGAGCATAGAAGAGAAGCAAAGAGTTGTGTAGCAGACTCCATGTACAGAAGTTCTGAATTAATACAAAGAAAGTTGTGATTCAAACTCATGGTGTTCATATATTCTATGTGTATGTATCTTTGAATGATATGCTCATGAATGTTTACTTCCTGTTATACATTTGCTTTATATGTTGTGTATATGATTTCATGTTTGAGTTTGAATTCTGAAAGGAAGTAGGAATGAGTTTCAATTGTTTCTCTATCTGAACAAGGGTTCCTGCAAGGAGTGCAGTCGAATTGTCCGCAAGGAGTGCGTTGACAAAGGGTTCAGATAGGGTAGCTTTTGCTCTCATTCACGCAGAAGTGCAGTTGGGCACAGGGGTCGTGCAAGGAGTGCACAGGCTGAGCGAAGTCTTAGGGTTGTGGACCTGAGTGAAGCATTGAGAGACTGTTGTTGCAGGTGTGCACAGAGTCAAAAGATTTCAGCACTTGGAAGTGTCTGAAGGTTGCCGCAAGGAGTGCGCGCAAGAGTCTTCTCTAAGACTCGGAGTTATAAGGGAGCTCAGGAAGGATAAGGCCTTATAGCCACAGAAAGGGTTGCACAGAAGTTGTACCTAGAAGAATTAGGAAGGTGTCGTAAGTCTGCGCCGCAGGAGGACGAGTTACCAGGGGAAGGAATGGACGGTCGAAATTCTCCGAGGAGAATTCACGAAATCTCGTGAGCCATCAGATCTCACGGAAGAGAAAGTGGGTTAATGCGGGTATTTCAGAAGGTTCTAAAGCTCAGGAGGAGTAGCACTGTAGATCCAAGCCACAAGGGCCACTAAATTTACACGTGGATACGTGTATTGGGGTTTCGTGGGTGGAAGTCCCGTAAACTTGGCAACGGGAATCGCGATATCACGAAACGCGAAATCCCGAAAGGCAAGAGGATTTGTGGGGGCCACGGAGGAGTCAACGAAACGGGTAGGTGGCACGCTATTTCGAAGTTTCATGGGGTGAAGTCCTAAACTCATTGCATCAGGATTCATGATACCGCGAAGTCCGAAGTCCCGACGGGGTTGAGGTAGCGTTTAAAAGTCAAAGCTCGCGAGTGTATCGGAGTTTCAGCAAATCGGGATTCGGGGAGTTAAGGAGACCAGTTTCTCGACATCGCGATCGTCGAAATCGCGATAGGGAAAATCCCGAAAAGGGAAAAGGAAAGGTCAGCGTTGACTGTTTTGGGTTTCGTGGATTCGAGAGACCAACACCTGACCACTGGATTCATGAAGTTGCGAAGTCCGATCTCCCAAGTGTAAAGAGAGTATCCCGTGAGAGTTTGTTGTGGGTGCAGATTTCCCGATAGGGAAATAGAAGAGCCGTTTAGAGTTCTTCGGGCCAGTGGTAAAGGAAAGATCTTGTGTTGACGTGGACCTTCCGACCTGCAGTTTGTGGAGGGGGCGTGCATCGACATCAGTTTGGTATCATAGCACAGTAAGGTTCTTTGCTTTCTGTAGAAAAGAAAAAGAAGAATTCACCATGCCGCCAAGGAGAAGGGACAGGAAAACACCCGATCCACCAGAGGATAGGGAAATGATGAGAAGGAGAGCTAGGAAGATGACAGATCCAACCATAGAGAGAGATATGTGTGATCTACGAGCCAGACTCAAAGACATGGAGACAGCCCAAAGACGCACAGTCAATGCTATGGATCTTAGTGATTCCGAGAGTGAAATTGAAGCTGAACATGAAGAAGAAGTTGCAGTTGAAGATGCATCAAACGAACGTTTGATCAGAGCTATTGCAAGAATGGGTGCAAGAGAGAAGATGGACATTCCAGTTTATGAGGGAAACCTGGATGCAGAGGAGCTTCTAGACTGGATTAGAGCTCTAGACACATACTTTGACTATGAAGATGTTGAAGAGGACAAGAAGGTCAAGCATGTTGTCACAAGATTGAAAGGACATGCAGCATTGTGGTGGGATGAACTACAAGTTGAAAGACGTTGCAAAGGCAAGTAGAAGATCAAGAGCTGGGACAAAATGATCGCGAAGATGAAAGTGAAATTCATCCCCAGATATTATCAAATTACTATGTTTAGGAGGATGCAGAACCTGAGACAGAAGTTGATGACAGTGAAAGAATACACTGAAGAATTCTACAGGCTGAACATCAGGGCAGGTCATCGGGAGAGCGATGATGAGAAAGTTTCTAGATACATGAATGGTCTGAGATATGATATTTAGGATGAGATGAGCATGGTAACCATCCAAATGGTGGAAGATGCTTATCAGATGGCTCTAAAAGCTAAGGAGAAGCTGAGCCGAAAGCAAAGTCAAAGAGGCTGAGGCAGAAGTAAGCCCAGAGGAAAATTAGTTGCCCAAGATAAATATCAGAAGCCCAAGGAAGACTGGAAGAAACCTCAGACTCGAATTGAAAGAGGTGGAACCTCACAGCGAGGGCAGCATACTGAGCAGAGAGGGGATTATGCTAATAATAATATTTTCCTCGTACTAGAGGTAGAGGAAGAGGAAGAGGTGGAGTAATAACCTGCTTCACATGTGGAAAGAACGGGCACAAGTCTTATGAGTGTCCAGATAAAAATAAAGAGGGTGGAGAAGCTCACATCACCGAAGCATAGAAGCGGGATGTTGAGGCAGAAGACGTTGAAGGCGGAAGATCGTTGATGATGCGGAAATTTCTTTTGACACTCGAGAAGGAGGTGGAGAGTTTAGTCCAAAGGACCAGACTTTTCTGGACTGCTTGCAAGACCAAGGACAGGGTATGCAAGGTCATCGTGGATAGTGGTAGCACAGATAATCTCGTTTCTACGGAGATGGTAGAAAAGTTGGAGCTGGAGACGACTGATCATCCAAGCCCATACAGAGTTTTGTGCTACAAAAAGGACACCAGGTAACTATCACTAAACAATGTTTAGTTGAATTTAAGATAGGAGGATATAATGATAAGATCTTGTGTGATGTCATTCCTATGGATGTTTGTCATCTATTATTGGGTAGACCATGGAAATATGACAGGAATGTGATTCATGATGGGAGAATGAACACATACACCCTGGAGAAGAATGGGAGGACTCACATGTTGCTTCCAATCAAGGATAAGGAGGTTAAAATGGAAGTAAGCAACGTTGTACTTCTCATGAGTGGGAAGGAAATTCTTACAGAGGTTAAGAAGAAGGAAGATCCACAATTCATTGTGGTCAGGAAATCGAAGATTGTTTTGACCAGCACAAGGGTGGATGATTTACCAAAAGAAGTTCAGGAACTACTGAAAGAGTTCGTTGATATAGTAGTGGACGAATTACCTCGTTCATTGCCACCAATCAGAAATGTGAGTCATCATATTGATCTCATACTAGGAGCCATTTTTCCGAACACAGCTGCGTACAGATTGACGTCACAAGAGAATGAAGAGGTTAAAAGGAAAGTCCAGGAGTTTTTGGACAAAGGTTTGGTTAGAGAAAGCTTGAGTCCATGTGTTGTTCCAACAGTACTCAGTCCGAAGAAAGACGGAGGCTGGAGGATGTGTACTTACTTGAGGGCGATTAACAAGATAACCATCAGGTACAGATTTCCATTGCCGAGGATGGATGATCTGATGGATTGCTTGAGTGGAGCAAAATTCTTTTCAAAGATTGATTTGAAAAGCGGTTATCACCAGATCCGCATGAGAGAAGGTGATGAATGGAAGACAGCATTCAAAACCAACGAAGGGTTGTATGAATGGATTGTTATGTCATTTGGCTTAACAAATGTGCCAAGTACCTTCATGAGGTTAATGAACGAAGTCCTGAGGGATTTCATCGGAAAATTTTTCATTGTGTATTTGGATGACATATTGGTTTACAGTAAAACAATGGCAGAGCATCTGAAGCATTTAGCTACAGTGATGCAGAGATTACAACATGAGAAGTTGTTGATAAACATGAAGAAATCCTCATTCATGAAGACAGAGCTCATTTACTTGGGATTTGTTATTTCTGCAGATGAGTTGAGGATGGATCCAGATAAGGTGGAGGTAATCAAGAATTGGCCATCACAGAAGAATATATTTGAGGTGAGAAGTTTTCATGGATTGGCTAGTTTCTACCGGAAGTTCATCAAGAATTTCAGTGGAATTAGTGCAGTGATGATGGACACAGTGAAGAAAAGACACAAGTCTTTTCACTGGATATAAGAGGTTGAGAAAAGTTTTAATCTGTTGAAGAGAAAGATCACGGAACAACCAATTTTGGTGTTGACTGATTTTTGGAAGACATTTCAGGTGAAATGTGATGCAAGTGGATTTGCAATCGGGGCAGTCTTGAGTCAGGAAGACAAGTCGATAGCATATTTCAATGAGAAGCTGAATGACCGAAAGTGAAGTACTCCACTTATGATAAGGAGTTTTATGCTATCATACAGGCATTGAAGAAATGGAGACATTACTTGATCCCGAAAGAGTTTGTCCTATACAGTGACAATCATGCACTGCAGTTTGTGACTCAACAGGAAAAGTTGAATCAGAGACATGTAAAATGGGTGGAGTATATGCATAATTTCACTTTTGTGATTAAACATATTTCCGGTACTGCTAACAAAGTTGTTGATGCTTTGAGCAGGAAGTGTTTGTTGTTGCAGGAGTTCAGAGTCAAAATGTTGGGTTTTGATGATCTCAGGAACATGTACACAGATGATCAAGATTTTAAGGAGGCGTATGAAGCAGCTGAGAATCCAATTCTCGGGGATAGAAGCCAATGGGTAGAATACATGATCCAGGAAGGATTATTGTTTAGAGGTAATCAACTGTGTATTCTGAAATGCTCCATGAGGGAGAATTTGTTGAAGGAGAAACATAGTGGAGGATTGGCAGGGAACTTTGGTCACGACAAGACGTTCGCAAAGTTGAATGAGTCATATTTTTGGCCGGGAATGCGAGCAGATGTCAAGAGATTCATGGACAGATGCAGAATTTGACAGCATTCGAAGGGAAGGAAGCAGAATGCGGGGTGTTATCAACCATTGCCCATACCAGAGAGGCTGTGGGATGCAATCAGCATGGATTTCGTATTGGGGTTGCCAAGAACACAAAGAGGTTTTGATTCAATATTTATGGTGGTGGATAGATTTTCCAAGATGGCACACTTCATTCCATGTCAGAAAACCAGTGACGCAACTCACATTGCGAATCTGTTTTTCAAAGAAGTCATTCGACTTCATGGGTTGCCAAGAAGCATAGTTTCGGATCGAGATACAAAGTTCATAGGGCACTTTTGGAGGACCTTATGGAAGAAGCTGGGAACTAACTTGTCGTTTAGTTTATCTTATCATCCTCGGACGGATGGACAGATAGAAGTGGTAAATAGAAGTCTGGGAGACTTGCTGAGAAGCTTGGTGATAGAGCACCACAGCCAGTGGGACAACATATTACCACAGGCGGAATTTGCTTATAACGACTCGGTTAATAGAATCACAAGGCAGAGTCCATTTCAGATTGTTTATGGCATGCAGCCGAGAGGGATTTTTGAGCTGAGAGATTCAGAACAGACTGCGACTAGGAGCGCTAGTGTAGAAGATTTCGCAGAGGCGATGAAAGAACTCCACAGTCAGGTGAAGGAGCGGTTACAGAATTCAAGCCAGGAATATAAGCGCAGAGCCGATCAGCATAGAATACAACTTCAATTTGAGGTTGGTGATTTGGTTCTTGCACATTTAAGAAAGGAAAGGTTCCCGAGAGGAACATATAATAAGATGAAGATGAAGAAAATCGGACCATGTAATGTCTTGAAGAAGTTTGGGGCAAATGCTTACGAGATTGAATTACCCGATGGGATCGGAATTTCTCTGATATTCAATATCTTAGATTTGTACCCATATAAAGCTGAGGAAGCAAGGATAGAAAATGAATAGCCAGAGGTACAGTGGCGAAAGCAGATGCCAGTTGCAGAAAAGCCACAGATGGAGCACATACTGGATAAAAGAGTGAGCAAGAGGACCAGGCGAAAGCAATACTTTGAGTATCTGGTCAAATGGAAAGGCCATCCAGTTGAAGATGCCAGCTAGGAGAGCGAAGCGGAGATCCAGAGGCATGGACAAACTGTGTGTGAGCTCATGGACAGGAGCCCATGAAAATTTTCAAGCCAGAGAGTATGATGCAGGAGCAACTCAAGCGAGCCAGCACGGAGACAATCGGACAGCTGGACAAGCCCAACACAAATTTTGAATTTCTCTTGGATTTGATACGCGAACATAAATGAGGCAATTTAATGAAAGCGCACTTGTATAATGTAAACGGACCTTGAGAAATTTGCTCTCGTCCTTAGTAGGTAGAAGCCATTTATAGTAGTTAATGCAAGTAGGTAGAATTGAATGTGTAGATTTGACAGTTTTAGAGCGCAAGAGGGAAACAAGATATAGACACCCTCATTGTGTATTGTATGATAGTAAGGGAGCATAGAAGAGAAGCAGAGAGTTGTGTAGCAGACTCCATGTACAGAAGTTCTGAATTAATACAAAGAAAGTTGTGATTCAGACTCATGGTGTTCATATATTCTTTGTGTATGTATCTTTGAATGATATGCTCATGAATGTTTACTTCCTATTATACATTTGTTTTATATGTTGTGTATGTGATTTCATGTTTGAGTTTGAAGTTTGAAAGGAAGTAGGAATGAGTTTCAATTGTTTCTCTATCTGAACAAGGGTTCCTGCAAGGAGTGCAGTTGAATTGTCCGCAAGGAGTGCGTTGACAAAGGGTTCAGATAGGGTATCTTTTGTTCTCATTCATGCAGAAGTGCAGTTGGGCACGGGGGTCGTGCAAGGAGTGCGTAGGCTGAGCGAAGTCTCAGGGTTGTGGATCTGAGTGAAGCATTGAGAGACTGTTGTTGCAGGTGTGCGCAGAGTCAAAATATTTCAGCACTTGGAAGTGTCTGAAGGTTTCCGCAAGAAGTGCACGCAAGAGTCTTCTCTAAGACTTGGAGTTATAAGGAATCTCAGGAAGGATAAAGCCTTATAGCCGCGGAAAGGGTTGCACAGAAGTTGTACCTGGAAGAATTAGGAAGGTGTTGTAAGTCTGCACCGCAGGAAGACGAGTTACCAGGGGAAGGAACGGATGGTCGGAATTCTCCGAGGAGAATTCGCGAAATCTCGTGAGCCATCAGATCTCATGAAAGAGCAAGTGGGTTAACGTAGGTATTTCAGAAGGTTCTAAAACTTAGGAGGAGTAGGACCGTATATCCAAGCCACAAGGGTCGTTGGATTTACACGTGGATACGTGTATCGGGGTTTCATGGGTGGAAGTCCCGTAAACTTGGCAACGGGAATCGCGATATCACGAAACGTGAAATCCTAAAAGCCAAGAGGATTTGTGGGGGCCACGGAGGAGTCAGCGAAGCAGGCAGGTGGCACGCTATTTCGGAGTTTCGTGGGGTGAAGTCCTGAACTTATTACATCAGGATTCGCGATACCGCGAACTCTGAAGTCCCGACAGGGTTTAGGTAACGTTGAAAAGTCAAAGCTCGCGAGTGTGTCAGATTTTCGGCAAATTGGGATTTGGGGAGTCGAGGAGACCAGTTTCTCAACATCGCGATCGTCGAAATCGAGATAGGGAAAATCTCGGAAAGGGAAAAGGAAAGGTCAATGTTGACTATTTCGGGAATTCGAGAGACCAACGCCTGACCACTGGATTCGCGAAGTTGCGAAGTTCGATCTTCCAAGTGTAAAGAGGGGATCCCGTGAGAGTTTGTTGTGGGTGCAGATTTCCCAATAGGGAAATAGAAGAGTCGTTTAGAGTTCTTTGGGCCAGTGGTAAAGGAAAGATCTTGTGTTGACGTGGACCTTCCAACCTGCGGGTTGTGGAGGGGGCGTGCGTCGACATCATGACCCGTCGGAATTTTAAATGAAGTTAATTAACCAAACTCATGAAGTGATGAATACTTAAAAAGAAACCAAAACCCAATTAGAAAATCGAATAATAGTTTCGCGATTTCGGAAATCGGGTCTTCACCATCTATCGTCTCCCAAATATCCCGAAGCCAGAACTCTCGAAATGTCTTAAGCATTAAGCCGAGTTAATTAAGGATTAAAAATGATTAACGATTAATTAATCACATCGCAATTTTGCATTTCGGGGATACTGCCTCGAACGACTATCAATATTCCGAGATTCGAAACCCCGAAATGTTTGAGGTTAAACATGATTATTTAAAAGAGTTAAACGTGATTAAAATCAATTGATCACATCGGGATTTCGCGTTTCAGAAATCATATCTTGTACTATTATAGGATATCCTGAGATCCGAAATTCTGAAATATACTTAATGATAAGTGTGATTAATTGATGCATTAATGACAATTATCTCGTGATTATTTTTTCGTTGAATCATAACTCGGATAGATTCAAATGATATTTGTCAAAACTTCCAATCATGAACCACCAGAACTTAATGGCATTAATAATCAATCTATGGCAATCATTTCGAATAAGATCTCGGAACACCACATAAATCTTTTCATTAAGGAAAGTAAATACATTGTCAGTGAAGGTATGTGTAAATTGATACTCTTAAGGTGAAAAAGATATTGAAGTTTGAACTCTATTTGCGTTTTCACAGAACAACAAACTTGAGAAAAATAAGAAGTGTACGCATTTTTTGTAACAGGTAACAGAGTTCTGAACTCGTGATATCATGGCTCCAAGGAAAATGGTGAAAACATCTAGTGAGAGCTCGAGCCAGAACACAGATGTCCTCTCGAACACATCATTGAGAGCTGTGGAGACCATAAAAACCTGGATGCAAGTATGCGACATCCTACAATATGAGTTGAACAACTGCCCAGAAGAGTCAAATAATGAAGGGATCGAAACTCAGGCGATGAAGCTCAAATACGTAGCCCAATTAGAGCTGCACAAAATAGCCACGCAGTCGAGGCTCGTGCCCTATCATGACATGATAGGTTGGGCCCTGGAAAATGTTGACGTCTTGACCAGAACCATCCACAATTCACAGAAAGTTGTTGTTGGATCCTTCTGACCAAAACATGTACAGGTGATGTACAAATTGTCCCCAGCATTCAAACACATTTATAATGTCACTTTCTTAAATTAATTTGATGAAGAAGAGTGCCAACAAAGAATAAACAATTACCCCGACTTGATCAAGGATTGGTGGGCATGCGCTGAGAAATTTAGAGCACACATGACATATACGCCACTACATCATTAGATGCTCATATGATGTATGTGGCCATGATGCTATGTATACTTTTCAGGAAAGAAAACTCTGCCCACTTCGTGTCATCATGGGTACTAATCATGCATGAAGTTGCAGAGGATTTTTCTTTCAATTGGGCCAAGATGTTATCAGACAGTTTGGCCAAAGAAATCACAGAATACTAGTAATTAAAATCCAAAGGACGACCTGCCCCGTTTTACATGTCGGCACACCTTATGGATGTCGTTTGTTTAATGATGCCAATTCCTTTGATGGGTTGGAGTTGGGCTCCAACCAATGTTGAGCCGATACATTTTTATCATTCAAAGCTATGGGAGGATAAAGCGAATGACTTCTTCTACAAAATCTACAACTATGTGGTGGTATAGATACATATTGTTATATATGGATGCCCACCTCCTAGGATTTCCGACAAAATAGTGACCAACCTAGGGAATATAGCGGATTGGTATATTGAATAACACTTCTCTTATATCAGGGTTTTCAGTTGTTCTGTTCCTCCACATGCCTTGTTGAATTTTCTACCAGATTGATTGGTGTATTGTGAAGTAGCACATAAAATTGTGCTTGGGGGAATCAGTAAGGAGCTAAAAGCATTGGAGAAAAAGGTATGGACCAACTTTCCCTTAAAGATTGGTATGTTTTCATTGTTCAATTTCAGCCATTCGAAAGTAGAGGCCACAGCCCTGGAAGAAATCAAGCTTGTTAATATTGAATTAAAGAGACACAGTCCGCAGAAGATCATGGGAAATCACATGGCCTTTTGTAATTTGAAAATATATGAGCATGAAGAGTCTCCACGGGATGAGATATTCCGAGGAGCGAGATCCTATCAGGAAGTCTTGAGCCGAGTCCAAACTCTGGCTCCAGAACAATTTGCATAGTTTTATAATTTTCAAAGGCACCGAAGAAACAACCTTCCTAAAGTCTTAAAGGTAGAAATCCCAACACCTCGAGCTACATAGAAAGTTGAGGCTCAGAGTTTAGAAGAAAGGAGCTCCAATGGACAGAATGCTCAAGAAAAGTTGGAGAAAACTGAGGTTTTGACTCAGAAAGGGGACACCACATTGACAAATCCACCAAGGGATCAAGCTAAATCTCAGACTAAGGCCTTGATAAAAAAGGGAGAAGAAAATCCACCATCCACACCAGGTAAATCAGCTACTAACTCAAGCAGGAAACAACCATCCACCGAGATAGGCAGCCCTATCCAATCTATCACACCTTTACAATTCAGTAGAGGGAACTTGAGTGCTGAAGTGGTATTCATAGAAGATCTCACGCCTATTTCAGTAGAAGAGATGCTTCCTTCCGACTTCTTCTTCGGCAAGAAGAGGAGAGCTGTAGTAAAAAGAGAAACACGCCAAAAGGAGGATGTGACTGTCAAGAGTCATGGGGTGCTATTGTATGGATGGGTCGTAGAAGAAGCAGACTTCGCTATGGAAGTGGCAGGTTCCTTGGAAGATTTTTCCACAGCAAATCATTATTTAGTCGGGAATCTGAAAGAACAATTGAAGCAAAAAGATCTGTTGGTAATCCAATTGCAAAATCAAATAAAGACTGTGGAAAAGAATGTCAGGAGTGAGATGAATAAGGGTTTTGAGTAGATTAGAGCCTGTGACAAACAAGAAATTCAGTATCTCAAATTCAGTCTCGACAAAATGCATAAGAATGCACAGGCAAGTAGAGAATGGGCCATTCAGCAAGAAGAGTTGGTAAAACAATTACAGGCCAAAATAAACTTGACTGAGAACATAGTTGCAGATATAGCGATTTTCCAAGCCAAGGCATTAGAGGCATGCGAGAAGCTAGGATCAGCACAACAAATCCTTTTTACTAAGGTAGAAGTTGTCCAAAACCATTTTCAGGTGGTAAACCAATCCTTAAATAACATTTGCTTAAAGGAGAGAGAGGCCATTGCTGCTCGAGCTACTTTCCAAGAGGCATTTGTGTCATCAGCAAGAGAGGAAGTAGCCATGGTCTCTAGATTGTCCCTTTCGAAACAAACTCGAGGCGATATAATATTGAAACCCTGAGAAGCTAACATAGTTGAAAGTAAAATACTAGCTAAGGAAGTGAAGAAAGCTTGTGAAGAAGTATTCCATTCACTCAACAAAGGGTCACTGGACCTCAAAAAGGATAGTATCTCTGAAGTCCTGGGGCAAGTTGATATAGCAAGAAATCAACTTAATCTCAAGAAAGCATGGAAGAGGCTCGGGTTGAAATCTTGCAATTGAAACAAATTGATATTGCTCAGATTAATAAGTGGCTAGTCAATCCTAGTATGCAACTACAGGCTAGATATTCAGAAGACAGGAGAATGGAAGAGAGGTTGCCTCACGTGGAAAAGAAGTTATATACTTTTGAGGCAAACAAAACAACAGAGCCTTCCAGATTGGTGGTTCAGTTCGTGGGAAAATGCGTTCAATGTGTCAAGCAAGGAAAGGCTGGCACATCTAGGAACATATGAGATAACATGCATACCATTTGCACGGGTCGTGATTAGAAGCCAGTTGTTTCTGAGCTGGAGGATGGGAAGAAGAAATGTCTCTGCCAGCAGGCGAAGAGACTGAGGAGATGGGAATGAAACTCTTCAGATTTCACATATTGTAATATTTACTACTTTTAGATTATGAGAATTCCAACCGCTTAGGGTTGAGAACATTTTTGTCTAAATACATATTTCTAAGACTTAACACAGGCTGCTTCTTGCCGAGTGTAATAGAGAAAATCTCTTTTTGTGAGAATTAATACAAGTGTAGACTGAGATTCCAACCTTTGTGCAGTTTGAGTTATGTGTTTCTCTTGTATTTCATATTCTTAGCTTTTCTTTATGTCATTCCTTAATATGTGAGTGGTTACAACTTAGTATTACTACTACTGTAGTCACATATTAACGGTTGTTTGATAAGTAAGCAGTCTTTCCTCTATATTTTCTCTCAGTGGGTACAAGACCTGCGAGCCACTTGGATAACTGTATCTTATATCCTTTCAAGGGTGTTTCCATTATTTTCCTCTACTGCAAGAAAGATAAGATTCATCGTGTATTGATGCCTCATTTTGTTTAACGGTTTTGTAAGTTTTCTACCATATCATTTGATTTTATAAATCGACTCAGACGACTAAAGACGACCTTTGTTCTGTTTTGTCATTGATTCCATCTGAGGATAAAATTCTTATATAACTAACGGAAGAAAAAGCACCTTTCAAAACTTTCCTTTATATTCATGATGCCTTGACATTACTCTTTGAGCCTTAAGTGTAATCTCAGGAACAACATCTTTTTGGCGTCGTTGTCGAGGATGGAGAAACGAAGTTATTTTTCCCTGGAAGAACGACATGGTAAGATTCTCTCTTTGATAGTGAACAAAGGTTGAATACAATAATAAGGCTAATTTTTATCTTTAATTTGGCAAATCCACTACAGATAAACTGGCATTCGGTAGAAAGAACCCAGACGATCAGCAAACCACGCCCATATCTGATCCTGAAAAGTTGTTAAAACCCAAGGGATATTCCAATTCTACTGCTTCATCTTTAGGTAAGAAGTACCAACCCAAAATAACTCTAGTAAATACTCAGGTTCCGGTCAAAACATTGACTCCTGATTAAAATTTTAAACAAACGATTTCTGCGGAGGCCTCAACTAGCGAAACCGTAATAAAAATTGAGAGTGACCCTTCCAATACTCAGAATAGTTCAGATAAAATATCCTCATCTATACATGTTATCGTTAGTTCTCTGTCTACCCCATCCTCACCCGAAACCAAGGTTTATGTTCTCATAAATCCCGAGGAGCACTCCTTAGACCCCGATTCATCTCCTCCTGGTTCACCTATCTATACATCTTGTAAGTCTGAAGAAGTTAGTCCATGTTTTTCGTTTCCTCTGCTTCTAGACTTCACGCCTTATAACGCTCAGTTCACGATCTTTCCTTCACTACATCGTGAGGAAGTTGAATAGTCACCACTTCAGTCCCTAGCAGTTTACGAAAACCCTCTCTTTAACTCTCGAAGTTCATCCCCCCGACATCAAATGGTTGTTGTTGGACTAGGTGGTGTTGGAGGAGCAGGTGGTGCTGGAGGAGTAGGTGGTGTTGGAGGAGTAGGTGGTCAAGGACCACCACCTCTGCCCCCTATAATTTTTTCCAAAGTGGCGGCTAGATACTCCCCTTTAGTCCTCCCCCCTGTTGTTCTTGATTTACCAGAAAATTATATGAAGAACTTACCAAAATTCACAGGAGAAGGGGACTTAACTGCCACATAGCACATAAACTTTTTTTACCAATTCGTTGATATCCTCGGCATTGAGCATGAGGATGTTTATTCGAGACTTTTGGTGAAAAATTTTGAGGGACAAGTAAGACTTTGATTTCAAGGGCTCCCGGTAGGTTCTATAGAATCATATGACACATTAGAAAACGCCTTTTTAAGGAAGTGGGGAGAAAATAAAGATCACTTGTATTATCTGACAGAATTTGGGGCACTGAGGAAAAAGAATTTTGAATCAGTCCTATATTTTACCCAGAGGTTTAATAAACTCTATCATAAGATTCCAACAGAAGTTAAACCCTCTCAACCCGTAGCTAAAGTAACTTTAGTAGGGGCTTTTGAGCCCGAATTTGCCCTACTTTTGAGGGAAAGGAGATCTGTCGACCTCACAAGAATGTAGGATGACGCCATTGAAATCGAGTCGAACATGATGGCATCGGGTAAACTAAAAACAAAGGTTGAGACAGTAACCAAGGAAACTAGACGCTTTAGAGAACAAGCAGGACCCTCTGGATCTGGGAGATCCTCAGAGGATAAAATGGATGACATGGCTAAAATAATCAAAGAATTATCAAATAAAATCTATAGAATGGAACTAGACCAATCTAAGCCCGATTCGTTTTCCAAGAGAGATTTCAAAAGGAACCCCAACCCCCAGATCCAACAAAGACAAATAAAAAACGAGGACCAAAAAATCAAAGCCCTATTTAAAACAAAAAACTTCATGCAAAGTGATGGCATGTAAGACTACGAGGGGTTAGATGAAGATATAAACAATCTTAGTGATGACGACCGAGAACCTCACCTAACTAGACAGGATTATGAAAGATCTCTAGATCAAGAACCCCTGTTTGGAAATGAGGAAATTATAAATAATCTGGGAGAGTCAAATTATCAAGGAATTGTCGATTTTATAATGGCCAACCTTCAATAGAAATATAATTTAATACCTAGAGATAAAAATTCTACAACTGATCCACCGAAGAAGATCTTGTCGAGAAGTAAAAAGAGTGAGGCAGCTCCACCATCCACTGAAACACAAGTTGCCAAAACAAAAACAGTTGAAATGCAAACTGCCAAAACAAAGACTGTTGAAACAAAAGCAACACAGACTAATAGGCAAGAAAAGAGAGAAACAAAGATCCCAACCAGAGAGGTCAAGAAGATAATTGGAAATCTCAATCTAGAGAGAAAAATTAATAAAATCAAAATTCTGGTGCCTCTGGTTGAACTGGCGAAAAATCCGACGTATAGAAAACAAATTGCCAAGTTGATAAATTTCTCAGATGTTGAAAGTCATGCGGATGTTATTAATTTAGAAGATGATAGACCTACTATAATGTTTGGTCTGCATATTGAAAATGCTAAAGACCTTGTCGCTCCTTTTTATATTACGATGACTGTGCATGATCACCTACTCCATAACTGTATGTTGGATTCTGGAGCCTCACACAACTTAATGCCCAAAGTTATTATGGAAAACCTAGGTCTCGATTTTACCAAACCATACCGAGATCTATATTCTTTTGATTCAAGAAAAGTTAAATGTCTTGGTATGATAAAAAATTTGGTGGTTAATCTTGCACAGATCCCTATGAAGAGTATTCCCATGGATGTAGTCGTTGTTGATGTTCCTGCGAAGTATGGCATGTTGTTATCCAGGTCTTGGGGTGCTAAACTTGGAGGATCGCTTCAATTGGACATGACATATGCTATGATCCCAACGTTCAATGAACAGTTCACCCGTCTATACAGAGAGACAAGGTTGGCATATACTGTAAGTGACCCGCAGAACCCAAATAATTACCCTGTATATGTCATCGATCAAGATTTAGGAAATTGCATATTATCAATTGATGATGGTTTTGATGAATATTACATAAGAAAGTTGTGCAGAAGAAAATTGTACAGAAGAAGATAAAAAAAATAGAAAAAACAAACAAAAATGTAAACAGCGTGGGAGTTTGGAAAATGTTTTTTGATGGTGCTTCGTCCTAGGAAGGAGCAGGAGCAGGTGTGTTGTTTGTGGCACTCGGAGATGAATTCATTATTTTGTTCTCATACAGATTATAGTGGGACATTGACTATACAAATAACGTATGTTAGTATGAAGCTCTCGTCTTAGGATTAGAGGCTTCCAGGAAGTTGAAAATTAAAAATCTAATAGTTTACAGTGACGCAGAATTAATTGTAAAACAGATAACGCAATAGTATCAAGCCAAACATCCAAGACTAAGGGCATACAAAAAATATGTCTGGGATTTTATAGAAAACTTTTTCTCATCGTTTAATATTCACCATATTCCTAGGGCAGAAAATCAACCAGCTGACTCCCTAGCGAAAGCTGCTGCTACTTTTATGCCACCTATCGTCTTGAAGCTAAAGTATCACATAGAAATGAGGCACAGGCCTTCAATACCAAATAATTTTCATCACTGGCAGGTCTTTGAAGATGATGAGCAGATCAAGCAATTTTTAGAAATGGTGGATGAATTTTCCGAAACGCACATCAACCAAGAAAGTCGGAATGGCCCTACTTGGATCATGCAGGAAGGTGAAGATCCTCATAAGTTCCAGGATTATATTGCTAATCACCACATGTTGGTGTTGAAAAACAATCAGATTCCTAAGGGTCTGATTCCTTTAGAAATATTATTTGATCAGGACGATATAACCCTAAAGTATGCTTTGCAACCTCAGCCCAAAGAGGTTGAAGATTGTGATATTGGCACTAAGGAAAGCCCTAAACTAGTCAAAATATCTAAATACCTTCCACCCGAAATAAAAAATAAATATGTCGAGTTACTCAAAAAGTACAAAGATGTTTTCGCTTGGTCTTATGAGGAACTGAGAACTTATGATACCACTATTATAGAACATAAAATCCCCTTGAAACATGGCATCAAACCTTTCAGGCAGAAGCTTAGACAGATAAACCCTATACTCTTCCCTATAATAGAAAGGGAGGTTAAAAATCTCCTTGATGCAAATATTATTCTTCCACTCGGGTATTCTGAGTGGGTAGTGTTGGGCCCGAGATATGATTGATTTTATGATGCTTATTAGATACTTTTGCCAAATGTATATATGCGTTTTTATGTTTTGGAGAAGTTTTGGAAGGGATTTTGTGCCAAAACGCTATGATCACACCAGGTATGCATAATTCATGTTTTATGATGATCTTAATTATAATTCAGTATGTTTTTTATGTTTCCAGGGATCCAATTCGCATTTTTTGGTGTCACGGGGCAAAATCACAGCATGTTTTTGTTTCTGGTACTCCATCCGGTACTCAATCTGGTACTCGGTTCGGCACTCCATCATGCACAAAAACGATGGGTGATTTGGAAGTTATGGTATTAGCGACCAGTGATAGGTGAATCAGGAACATGGGTTTTTCTCGTGCTTACCCCCTCCATCTACTGAACTCTTGACAACTCAGTTTGGGTTGTTAAGTTGGGCGATTATTGGCTTGCTCCATTTCAACAGTTAGGGCATCATTAATGTAATTTACTATTTTTAGAAGAGGTTCGACCCTCCAGTGGTCGACCTCTTAGTTTGTAAAGCTTATAAATACCACTGTGGTGGTCATACAATAGTTAAGAAGTTCAGGAAGTTGTGTGTTAGAGACAAATACGATTTCCTTTGTTTTGCCATTTTCATTTTGCCAGAATAGTGTAAGACTGTGTTTTTAAGTTTTAATGGTGAAATCGCTTTGCTGAGTTCGTGGTGTGCATATGAGGAGTGATCATGACTTGTTGGGGGGGGCACCAGTAGTCTGGAAACTGTTCTATGAGTTTGTTTATGAATAACATAGCATAGATGTCTTTTATTTTATTTCTTGTACATGAATTTCTATTTTATTTCTTTGTTATATAATTTGTTGTTATAGTTTAACTGTTTTAGTTTCCTTTTGCAGGTTAGTATGAAGGATTTTGTCAATATGCATTGACTCTGTAGTTAGTAGGAACAAGTTTGCAAAATTAAACACTAACCCCATGTGTGATTAAATAGTAGATTATATTTTCTTTATGCCTTTAAAATCAAGTTTGAAACAGAGTTTTAGAACGTAGTTTTAATTTATGTTTTCTTTAACAAGGCATCGATGGATGGATAGTATTAGTTCTAGTTTTCATTTGTAGATTGCTTATTCAATTGTTATTTAGATTTTGCTTAACTAGTTGTCAATTAATTTTCTCATTAGTTTACTTGTTATATGTTAGAATCATGTTTAATTTATGTTTATAAGCATTTTCTTTTTTGCAATTTGAATTATTAAATAGAACTAGTTCATGCAACTTCTTTCTTAGATTTAGATTGCAATTCCATTTTGTAGTTAATTATTGAATTTAGTTATGAGTTTGCTTATGTAGTATAGAGTGCAATTGAATTTCATAATCTCTTTATAATTGTTGATGGTTAATGCATGATTACATAATCGCATGGATATGCAGGGTAATTGATGTTGCTTTCATAATGGCTAAGTTTTCGTTAGATTGCCTAATTCATAGTTTTCATTTTTCTATTGAAGTCAATATTGAGTTTATCCCTCTTGAATTATCTTTCATTGTTAAGTTTCATCGTGATATTATAAGACACCGGAGACATTCACACAATCATCAACACTATATTTGAGCTTTCATAGGTTAAAAGATAGTTTCATGCTTTCATAGATCAGAAAATAGCTTTCTTGCTTTTGTAGGATAGCTGGCCTTCTTGCTTTGATAGATTAAAGAGTAGTTTGCTTATCATAGATCAAGGATTAGTTTTAGTTACTCTTTGCTTTCAATTAAGTAGATTTCCTTTTATGAATTAGAAATAGTTGTATTAAGAATAGAGTTCACTTGCTTCCTAGCTTAGTTAGTTACTTATTGAGTAGTCTTAATTAGTTTACTCGCAGTAGAAGTTATCCTAGGTTAGTTAGTTGTTTGCTTTGTTTAATAGGTTAATTGCTTACTTGTTTATTCTTGCTTTGATAGTATAGTTGCTCGTTTATTTACTTACTTTCATAGGGTAGTTATTTAATTGAATTCAAATACTAGTTAAAGTAGTTTGTTATTGCTATTTGTTTATTGTTATGCTTAAATAGTTTGCTCTTGCTTATTGTCATGATTCAGTTAGTTTGATTAGTAGGGTTTTCATTTGCTTTCCTATAACTATCCATCTATCCTTGGTTCAGAAGTAGTTAGGTTATATAGTTTAAAGTTGCTTAGTAAGGTTTGCTCATTAGATAGCTTTGCTTTAATAAATTAGCCCTTAGATAGCCACTTCCTTAGTTAGACTATACTACTACCAATCCTTCTACCTTGGCATATATTTTGCTACAAATCTAAGTTTACTTACCCCAGGTTGACAATTTAATTGAGGGTTTTTAGTGTGCTTTTAGTGCATATAGAACACCCATCATTTTTGGCGTCGTTTCCGGGGAGTTGTCTCAAGGTAAGAAATAGTTAGGAAATAGATCATTTTTAAACCTTAGCATTAGAATGGTGGCAGGCGAACTTTAAGACGGGAGGTAAGAACCTGTGCGTCTGCTATTACATGCTCCCCCAAACCCAGTGGTAGTTTTTTCCTTTTGTGAATAGACCTAGAAACCCAATGGTAGCTTTTTCTTTTTTCTTTTGTTTACTTTCATGAATAGACCTGGAGACCCAAAAGGGAGATACATTAAATCTAAATCAGACCTTTCAACCAAGGTTCCTTCTGATATTTTTGGGGTGAGGAACGTTCCACTCATAAGCTCCATTGATCGATACCAAAAAACAGGAGCTAGCTCAACTAAAAGAGCTAAAGCAGTCTCTAAAGAGATTGACACATGGAGCATTATAGAACAAGAAATTGAAGCATCAATCATATTGGGACAGGAGGAAAGACCACTCAAGCCTTCCACAGAACCAAACAATACAACCTTTTCTTTTACACCACCACCAGGAGATCCTAAATTTGAGGACATCATAGACCTTGAACATGTGAATATTTTGTTTGGTAGTTCAGCCAACGTAATTATCTCTCAAACTGACACAGAAACTTTGGCACCAATAATGTCAACCGGCTCGAGTAGAGTCCCATATATCCAATCAGTAGGAAGACCTTCCCATCAAAGAGAAATCTTGTTCTCTTCAAAGATAAAACCACCTAGGTACTCTCTTTTTGGAAATCAAACCAACATGGATGATCAGGAGGAACATAACAATGTAAGACATGGGGAGGAAGAAGAAACTGGAAACCAAACCGAAACTACCTTTGGGTTTCCAATTTCGGACACCACCCCAAATGTCAACATGAAGAATATTCCTCTCTCAACACTACCCACCTTTTATGGTAAAAACAATGAAGATCCAGACACCTTCCTATTTGAATTTGACATCTTGTGTAAGAGCTACAACTACATACAAGATGCCCAGAAACTAAAACTCTTTCCTGCCACCCTCAAAGACTCTACACTAAGATGGTTCATGGGGTTGGGAGAATCTAGTATTAGGTCTTGGGAAGCCATGAAAGACATATTTCTTAAAAAGTACCAAGACTACTGCAAGACCAAGGAGTCTCGTAATGATATCTTTAAAATCCAACAGTTAGAAGACGAGACCCTCAAAGATTATATGGAACGATTTGGTTATATCTCCTAGAAGTCAAAATGCCATGACCTCCCAGAGGATGCAGTTAGGGTTCTTTTCCTTAAGGGAATTTCAGAAGAATATCTAGAGATTCTTAACCTGATGGCATCAGGTGACATCTCCCATAAACCATTTTCCGAAATATGTTAAATGTGTAAAAATTACTCAAGGAGTAGAGCCAAAACAGGAAAGAATGTTCGGGACGCTTATAATAGAAGCTTAAAACCAGTTAGTTCAGGTGGTATCATGAGAGCAGAGATAGGGAAACTTTTAGAACTCTCCAAGATAGATATCTTAAGCACAATAGGTTCCCAATTGGACACCCTCAAAATTAAAAAGAAACAGGAGGAGGAAAAGGTCGCAATGAGAATATATTGCCCAAGATGCAGAAGGAAGCATTCCTCAAGGGAATTCCCATTAGATAACATTTCAGTTTGTGGCTTCTACATGGAAGACCACTCAACTGAGAAATGTCCATCATTTCCTGGTTTATTAGCCATCTACAGGAGTGGAGATCCTGGGGATTCCTTTTATGCACCTAGGAGGCCATGGTAGCCTAGTAACCAACCCACATACACAGATCTACAATCTCAAGTTCCACCCTATTACTAACAACAACAACAATGGAACTCACCAAGTTGGAAAAACTGGTCTACTCAGTACCAACATCCTTGGCCTCAATGATGGAGAGGAGGGCATAACCAAGGAAACCCTCAAGCTCTACCTGTCCCTATGTCCAACCATCCTTATCCTCGGTTTCCACCAAACACTCTGCATCTTCTGCCAGGTTTTGTTCCACCACCTCTACCTCCTATTCCACAACAACAACCGCTACAATATCATAATGCAATCTCCCCAAGACCAAAATTATTACCGTCACAGCAAGTACCCAATCCTAATAACAAGCCCCCTCAACCTCTTCATAATGTTGAGATGCAGGACTTCCCGACATATGTTATTACTCTTGTTCCATTACAGGAAATCCAACTAAGAACGGGAAAAGTTATGGATAGGCAGAGACCTTCAGTAGTCATCCAGGAAGAAGAATAAGAAGAAACCACCAAACAACCCATGGATGACACTAGGTGGGAAGATGTTATTATCTCGAAGAACCAAGAACCTAAGCTTCCCCAAAATAAGCCTTCACAAAGCACGGAGGCCCCTCCTTATCTAGACATATTGGTAATAGAGAAACCTACCACTCGACCGGAATTTGACATCTTTAATGAATTGAAGAATATTTGTGTCAAGATTCCCCTGCTTCAAGCCATTAAAGACATTCCAATCTACAGTAAGGTAGTCAAAGAATTGTGTATTAAGAAGCCAGGTAGGAAGCAGAAGGACCCTCCTATAGTACACTTGATAGGACATCTTTCTGAATACATATCAGAGTAGCCAAAGCTAGCAAAATATGGGAACCCTGGAAACCCCATAGTGACGATAACCATTAATGAGGTCTCCATTGGGAATACTCTTATAGACTTAGGGGCAACTCTTAGGCCTACCCCGACCATTTTGGAATTAGTAGATAAGACTAGGGTTATACCTGAAGGAATTTTATATGATATCATGGTTACTTTATCCTCATGGGAATACCAGTATATTTTCTTGTCATTGACTCAAAGGACCCTACCAAAGTCCATCCCGTCATTTTGGGAAGACCTTGGTTAGCCACAGCCAATGCATTTATTGGTTGTAGAGAGGGAGAAATGACCATCTCAAATGGGCTTTCTATCCAAAAGCTCACCATCTACCCTCCAGCTCAGCCTATCATGGAAAACCTATGCTGGCTTGAGTGTCCATACAAGAATGAGGACTGGGAAGAACTCGTATTTCCAAGTGACTATGTATGGGCACTTCAAGAGCACACAACGAAAAATGTGCTAAACCAGTTTATTTATGCTATCACATGTGTGGATTTTCCACAGTCTTTTCCCCAATTTGAGTACATGTTTGGGGAAGAATTTCAGGAACAATTGGACCCATCCATTTTGTCTTCAACATCTTTTATCTTCGAGATAGATGAGTCTACCATGTCTTATACTATTCCCTACGAGATCAGTCCAGGGAAATTTTTACATATAAACTCCGGCTAAATGCAGATCAACATAAACAATTAGTAAGTATCCTTAAAGAAAAATCAGGAGTATTCGCCTGGGAATACACTAACATGAATGGTATACACCCTGACACATGCATCCATCACGTATATACCCAGGGGGAAGTAACACATGTTAGGCAACCTGATAGAAGGATGAACCCAGCACTCAAAGATATGGTCAAGGAGGAAATCCAAAAGTTGTTAAATGTCGGATTTATTTATCCCATCTCTGACAATAAGTGGGTATCCCCGCTTGTAGTGGTTCCAAAGAAAGTGACCGGGAAATGGAGAATTTATGTTGATTTCCAGGAACTCAACAAAGCCACTATGAAAGACTACTTTCCTCTTCCTTTCATTGACCAAGTTCTGGATACCTTGTCTGGAAAGAAGTATTTTTCCTTTCTAGATGGGTTCAGTGGGTACAATCAGATTCTTATAGCCCCCGAGGACCGGGATAAGACTACCTTTACTTTTCCTTGGTGCACCTATGCCTACAGGGTCTTACCATTTGGATTATGTAACGCTCTTGCCACATTCCAACGAGAAGTACTAGGGATATTTGTTGATCTTATTCATGATTGTATGGAGGTCTACATGGATGACTTCATATTTTATGGCAACAATTGCCAGGAAGCCTTAGACAACTTAGAAAAATTCATCATCAGATGCCAAGAAATGAACCTATCTCTAAGTCATGAAAAATGAAAAATGTTGTTAACTGAAGGAGTGGTTCTAGGACATCATGTTTCATCTGAAGGAATAAAAGTCAATCCTAAAAAGATTGAGGTCATCGTCAGACTTCCACCCCCCAAGACTCAGAAAGAGGTGAGAATCTTTCTTGGACATGCCAGATACTACCGATGGTTTATTGAAAATTTTACAAAGATTGTTGCACGTATGTTTGGATTACTAGTAAAATATGTTGATTTTGTTTGGATTGAGAAGTGTCAAACTGCCTTTGAAACCCTGAAAGCTAAGTTGTTTGTGGCACCAGTTCTTAGAGGGCCCAATTGGACTCTCCCATTTCACATATCCACTGATGCCTCTGACACTGCAATAGGAGGGGTATTAGGGTAGAAAGAGGACCAACAATCCTGTGCCATTTATTTTGTGAGCAAGAACTTGTCCCCTACCAAGTTAAACTATACAGTTACTGAGAAGGAAATCTTGGCAGTTGTTCATGCTATTAACAAGTTTCGACATTACATTACAGGTTATGAATTATTCTTACATACAAATCATTCTACCATTAGATTTCTCATTAAGAAGCCCATAACTAATGGTCAAGTGACTAGGTGGCTCCTGTTATTATAAGAATTTAATATCACTATGCTTGACCGACCTGGAAAGGATAATGTGGTAGATGATTTTCTTTCCCGAATAAAAAATGAGGATGATGATGATATCCCTGTTGATGATAGTTTCCCAGACAAGCACCTTTTTTCCCTTTCTCTCAATAACCCATGGTTTGCGGATATGGAAAACTATCTGGCTACTAGGAAGTTACCATCTCATTTGTCACCTCATGAAAAGTGTTAAATTATTACACATAGTGCTAATTACTCTTGGGTTGGTCATGACCTTTTTCGCACAGGTCCTGATTTGATTATTCATAGATGTGTCCAAAAGGATGAGGTGCCAGAAATACTACGAAGTTGTCATGATGGACCATGTGGTGGTCATTTTTTTTGACAAACGCACAGCATATAAGGTGCTACATTTGGGTTATTATTGGCCTAGCATTTTCAAAGATGCTGCCAAGTATGTGAGAAGTTGTGATAGTTTCCAAAGGATAGGAAGACCTACGTCAACTGAAGAAATTCCTTTGCATGCCCAAGTTATGATAGAACCCTTCGAAAAATGGGTCCTTGACTTTGTAGGACCAATTTCACCCATGTCTCGTAAAAAGAACTATATTTTGGTTTGTACGGATATGTCACCAAGTGGGTAGAGGCAAAATCCCTATTCAGGGCTACAAAAAAGTTTGTTGTCGAATTCATCTATGAAGACATACAGGAATGAGTTGGATGAGATCAGGCAAGATGCCATCCAACGAACAATATTAGTCCAAAACCAGAGGAGCAAGTGGCATGACAAGTTTATTAAGAAGAAACACTTCCAACCTGGTGATTGGGCTCTATTTTTTGATTCCCGATTCAAAACTTTCAAAGGAAAACTCACCACCTGGTGGTTGGGCCCTTACGAGGTAGACATTGTATATGACAATGGAGCTGTAAAAATTAAAACAATTGACGATGGACAAGTCTCCTTTGTAGTAAATGGACACCGACTCAAGTTTTATCATAAGCCCATTTCCAAAGAGGATTTCCTATAGGTCATGTCAACTAACAAGGCATTGGCCTTAGTAGATGGGGAAGTCCCCCCTTGTTCTTGAAAAATTTTCTGAATTTTCTACTGTACATATGTAAATAGTTTTTTAATTTCGTTAATAAGGCAATTCTAGAGATTTCTTTAAGTATTTATTTCACCAGGAGTAGACAACTTCAAGGAAATATTTCAAAACATTGTTGCACTTGAATTTTGTTGTCTCCTAAGCATCAAATGAATATTGACTTACTGTAATTAGACATATTTTTGCAAAAAAAATCATTTTCTTAAGGAATTCCAAAGCAGTTGCTCTTGAAACTCTTCACCACTGTATAAGGAAGTGATACCATAACCATCAAGCTTAGAGGTCTCTCATACAATTTTTTCCAAGAAACATGAGTAAGTGAGTAAAGTGTCTTTATTAAAGAGTAACAAGGAGGTCTAATTAGCGGTTAGTCATGGAAACATCACAATAACTACAAAAGAAGAAAGTGAGTTGAGCATAGAGATACCTTTATGTTCTTTCTCAATGGTACCATCCACTACACACTAAATAGCTTGATTATATCATATATTTAGATAGGCCACGTCCGCTTAAGTACCCCTTACATCGGGACAATCACTAAGTAAGATAATGGAAAGTCATCCTCTAACATAAATACCATCCCAATTGAAAAAGAAAGAAAAAGTCGTTTTCAGAGTTGTCCCCCCATCTTCTTGTATAAAGCAATCTTATACTAAAATCTTAAAAGATGGAGAGCCAGTCTCTGAGGTTGTAAGAGGCTAACCCGTCGGGATACTGAATAGGTCTGCTAGCAGCGGGTATCGGCCTATGGTATGACTAGGTAAACCAGTCGGAGTACTGAACAGGCTTGTTGGCAGCGGGGCATTCTACCTAGCGAGGATGGTAATCTGACAAAAATAAATAATATATTTAAACTTGTCCTGATGTACAACATTACTTGTAGACAAAGCTGACGTGAAGTATGTATGGTTAAGCTAAGTTTAATTAACTCCATCAACTTGCCATTGGGAACTAACTCTAAGACTATCTTGAAACTCTCTGGCCTACCTCTTCTTATTTATATATAGGATCTCTTATCCTATAGGTGGGGTCATCCTCTAACCGTCTTGGCAGACCTATTTGTGAAATTTATCTTTACACTTGACATACTATAAATCTTCGGCTATTGGGGGAATTGACTGGTTTCCTATACTTTTGATTGTGAGGTGTCACAATACTTAGGTGTGGGGGAGGGGGTCATGAGTTAATAAATGATCATTGCCTAGAGAAATAAATCTTTGTAAGAATTTTTGTATTATTTCCATGATACAGGTTATTACATTAGCATACATTTTATTTTTGAAGTCCTAAACTCCTGTGTGCTATAAATTGTTGAACATATACTGAACAGGCCACTTTTATCGGCTTATTTCTCATTACAAGTTCTACATTGTAGGTCTGACGTCTTATGCTTGTTATAACCTGATCATTGTAGGTTCTTTGACATTACATGCCCTATGCAAGAGAATTCATTGAGCATGGTAGAAAAATCAACAACAATGGAGCATTCTGCCTCTGCTCTTAACCACTGTGATTGTCACAAACATTTCAATATTGCAGGCTATCCATTATAGGCGGTAAAAATGTATTTAACACAAAGGTGTCGTATGAAGTGTCGTATGAGGTGACGAAGTACCATATGATTTCACACACCAGTAACTGTCCACAATTATAGGTAACAAGGATTCAATTGCATTTAATTGAATTGGTTACAGGAAATTGAGAGTGAGGATGCAAACTTTAGACATGTTCATGATCAAATGTCCAAGTCAAAAGACTTGAACATTGATCTAACTGCGCATCATTAAGCTTGCCCCCAAAAACGTGCCTTTGAATTCGAAATTGCCCACACATGGTAACTTGTGCACGCATGTGTGCAACCAATTCCACCATGGGCACATTCAAATACGGGTTGTGTAACCTATTATCCCAATTCACCCTTGCTAATTTCCTTGCCCTGTGTTAGAAAATCGCACTCAGCCTCTGCCATTTCTTCCCCTGTTCAAATCACGTTTGGCTCATGCTAAATTTGTGCCATCCCTT
The DNA here is from genome assembly GCA_009831015.1 of Picea engelmannii. Taxonomy (NCBI): domain Eukaryota; kingdom Viridiplantae; phylum Streptophyta; class Pinopsida; order Pinales; family Pinaceae; genus Picea; species Picea engelmannii. The sequence continues at coordinate 402,896 of ML795946.1, forward strand.
GGCCCGATCGCACCTTCTCTTGGTGAATTTTGCCTCTGTCTATTTCTTCACCTCATCACAATACCTAAGAGGTATGAACCCTCTTCCTACACAAATCTTTTTTCCATTCCTGAGTTTTCACAGTGCAGAGAGGTGTTTTTGCGCGCAAGCTGGGAGGCATTCTTATCTCACTTGTAGGGCCACGATGATGGCCTCTCCATGCAATTTTCCCTCGGTTTCGATGGGAAGACAGTGCGCGTGGGGTCTCTTTCCTTTGAGGTCCCAGAAGAGTCCATTGTTGCAGCCACGAAGATTCCAAGAATGGGAGATAGATGGTTCAAAAACCACCAGCTGTTGCGCTCAAGTTATAACAGGGTTTTTAACCCCAAATTCCAGAACATCTCGGGAGCAAAAGGATATTCCGAGGAATAGATAAAGAGGAATTGAGCAACCCTCTCATCGTCATCACTGGGTTGATCACATGCGAAGGTAGATATTCCACTTTCAAAGCCTGGCATTTCAGATTGCTAGCTCATTTTCAGTTCAAAAAACCTTTGAATTTTCCCTTCTACTTTTTAAAGAGCTTGGAAAAGATGTCCTCTCATGTGAGGAAAAATGTAACTAATCCCCACAACAACCTCTTTCACCATGGCCTAATCAAACTCCTTGTTCTAGCCAAATTAGATAAACAGAGGCAAACTTGGGATGAATTTATCTATCAATTTGCAAACCCTTCCTTAACAATTAAGACCAACAAAAAGCCACTTGGCCTAAGAACTGTCTCTCCATCCAAGCCTCGCTCTCCAAGGACTCCAAATCCTCTTGCACAAACCATTTCCTTACTGGAACAATACAAGAATCTTGTTGAAACCCCTGCAAGAATCTTGTTGAAAACCTTGCTTCCTCATCGGGTAAAAAGACCAAGAGTAAAGATCAAAAGAAGCCTATTGTTAACCCCCCGATGCGTTCAATATCTCTTGATCCCACACCTAAAAATCTCCAAGAAGTGAGTCAACAAGATCTTCCTTTAGTTCCCACAAATAGGAGGGGAACCAATCGATTTAATAAAGGACCCTTTCGAAAGAGTACTCGGAGAACAAGAGCAAAACCTTATGCAAAACCCCTGCCTGCTTCGGACCCTGTCCAAGTGTCCTCCGATCTTGAGAGCCCTCGCAAGAGATTTAGGGAATTTTTTGCGGATGGATTAGAGCCACAGAGAAAGACAAAGTCAAATCCTACCTATCCTTATCAATCCCCTATTACTCCTACTTCACCAATGCCTACTCTAGATCTTAAGAATGATAGATTGTCCACATCTCTCAAAGGATCTAAGGCTTCCTCCGAGATCATTGATTCTGCCCCAGCCATTGAGTAGCTACAAAAAGAGAATTCTCAGTTGCTCCAATAGTTGGAAGAAAGGAAGACAAAAGACACACACCTTCATCATGATAATGCAGTCCTCCAAGAAAAGGTAAACTCCCTTCAAAGGTTGGTTGATGAGATGACCAAATTCAACCACAGCCTCATAGCACAACTAAAGAAACACAAGAGGCATAAGGCAAAGTCTTCACAACAAGAATAAGAAGCTTCTAAAGCTGATCCTCCTCAGCAAGCTTAGTCATGAGGGATAATTTATTTTTGTTTGCAGTGGGACCTGCAAAATCGTAAGTGTGGGGGTAATATTGGGCCCGAGATATGATCGATTTTATGACGTTTATTAGATACTTTTGTCGTATGTATATATGCGTTTTTATGTTTTGGAGAAGTTTTTGAAGTGATTTTGTGCCAAAACGTTATGATCCACACCAAGTATGCATAATTCATGTTTTATGATGATCTTGATTATAATTCAATATATTTTTATGTTTCCAGGGATCTAATTCGCATTTTTTGGTGTCACAGGAAAAAATCGCAGCATGTTTTTGCTTCTGGCACTCCGTCCTGCACAAAAATGATGGGGGATTTGGCGGTTATGGTATTGGTGGGCAAATCAGGAACATGGATTTTGCTCGTGCTTGCCCCCTCCAGCTACTGAACTCTTGACAACTGGGTTTGGGTTGTTAAGTTGGGCGATTATTGGCTCGCTCCATTTCGTCAGTTAGGGCATCATTAATGTAATTTACTATTTTTAGAAGAGGTTCGGCCCTCCAGTGGTTGACCTCTTAGTCTGTAAAGCTTATAAATACCACTGTGGTGGTCATACAATAGTTAAGAAGTTCAGGAAGTTGTGTGTTAGAGACAAATACGATTTCCTCTGTTTTGCCATTTTCATTTTGTCATAATAGTGTAAGACTGTGTTTTTAAGTTTTAATGGTGAAATCGCTTTGTTGAGTTCGTGTTGTGCATCTGAGTGACCACGACTTGCTGGGGGGGGGCACCAGCAGTCTGGTAACTGTTCTATGTGTTTGTTTATGAATAACATAGCATAGATGTATTTTATTTTATTTCTTGTACATGAATTGCTATTGTATTTCTTTGTTATATAATTTGTTGTTATAGTTTAGTTGTTTTAGTTTCCTTTTGCAGGTTAGTATGAAGGATTTTGTCAATATGCACTGACTATGTAGTTAGTAGGAACAAGTTTGCAAACTTAAACACTAACCCTGTGTGTGATTAAATAGTAGATTATATTTTCTTTATGCCTTTAAAATCAAGTTTGAAACAGAGTTTTAGAACAGATTTCTAATTTATGTTTTCTTTAACAAGGCTTTGATGGATGGATAGTATTAGTTCTAGTTTTCATTTGTAGATTT
>ML795947.1:0-11448 GCA_009831015.1 Picea engelmannii
TAGTGTGTTGTTAATGATTTTTAATCTATTTCAAGAGGTCAACATTGAGTTATTTGTTTCTGAATTGGTGTGAACAAATCAGGTACTAGATCAAATAGGTATTTCCTTCTCAAATATTGGAGATTGCCATTCAATTGTTTGAAGTGTGAGATTGATAACTTGAGTTTATGATTGCAGTAGTTTTAGTACATCAAGGAACCAGAGGACTTTATATCTCATCTTCATGTTCTGTAATGAAGTCTCTCAGTTATGTTGATTGTTCCTTGTACTAATTTACTTGGGTTAAACAAAGTTGGAATTGATTTTGATTTCAAGAGTGATTAGAGTTAATTGTGAGTTACTGTTTTGATTGCTATAGGAGACAAGCTTCTTAAGTTCATCTCCCTAATTCATGAGCCTGGAATGAACAGACTTGTTCCCTAAGATAGAACCTCTTTGATTGACTATTTGTTTGAGAAGTTTCATTATCAGTTTTCTCTTCTAAGTTCAAAGTTGTTTTAAGTATTCATAAATCTTAGATACAGATTTTTATGTTATTAATTATTTCCTATGTACAACAGACATAGATAGGTTACCTGTTTTCGACACATATAGTGTAACAACTCTTTTGATTATGAATCCCAGATTGACATATAAATGAGTGCAAGATATACATTGAACATATTTATACACCAACAATGACGTAGCATGACAGTCATCCTGGGGTGTCAACTTGATTAACATGGCACAACACGTGGATGTTGACGTAGCATGACACGTAAATGATGACCTTCATCAAAGATTGACCACTTCTCTTGGACAAATGAAAAATCTTATCACAATCCGTCGATCTCCGGTTTGTTGGTCATTAGAAATCAATAGTCCCCCTGGACACATAAAACCTTTGCCGTATTCTGTCGATTCTCAATTCGTCGGCCATTGACAATCCTCTTTGGATGCATGAAACTTTCGTCAAATCTTGTCGATCCTCGACCATCGACCATCGACAATTTCCGTTGGAAACTTTGACACTTAGAAAATTTGGCCAAAATTTGTCGATCCTTGATTCTTCGACCATCGACGATCGAAGACTTCTTTTGGTTGAATTCAACTCTTTGCCAAACTGGTCAATTTGACCATCGACCATCGGTGAGTTTTGCTGACAATCTTAAAACTCTCTGCAAATTTCACCAATTTGACCATCGACCATCGATGAATTCAGTTGGGGAACTTCAATACTTACAATTTTTTTATCAAATTCCAGGTGAATTTGGGTCGTTGATCTCTTACTGAAGATGATCTTGGTCGTCGATTCTATTCCATCTCCTCAACAACCAAAATGAACGCATTTTGTCGATCTGATCCATTCCAAAAAACCCCGAAACGAATCATATTTGTTGATTTTATCAACCTTTCAAAACGATCGAACCTTATGGATTTTTAAATTTATAATGATGAATCTTAGTTGTCGATCTCGAGATCAAAAGTGATCTCGACCGTCGATTCACCAAACTTCCTATAACTCTACAACAACCATTTAACTCTAAATTCAACCATTTCAACTTAGTTCGAATCTGCAACTTGCAGATTAACTTCATTAAATTCTCTTAAATAGTTCTGATTCATTCTAAACATGAATTTTGACAACGAATTTGAGAATTTAACTCTGATTTTTTCCCAAATTCGCATAGATCAAGGTCCGCAACAATGAATTTAGTCAATTTGCACTAGTGCTTGGGCCATACGGGTTCAATGTTTAACCAGTAGCTCTGATACCACTTTGTAATGTACCCAACCCCCAACTAAGCAACATTACATGCAAAATACACATTAAAACACGATATTTTTCGCTTATTAATTTCTTGTAGCCTACCATCTACAAATCACACACTATTCAACGATTTCACTGATACCATAGTTCTAAATGCATCTAACCACATATATTAAACATGAATGCAATTGTTTAAGCAAACAACAAACACAGAACATTCATATAAATAATTTACACAACGAAGTAACATATGAACGGAACAAAAAACACTTATTTTTCAATGATCAACCAACTGGTTGCAAACGATGGATGAACCTCCCAACCATAGGCATCGCTGTTCGTTTTCTCTCAACAACAAGCCACCCTCGAGTTGAAGCTATGAGTCCACAAGGAGATCTGACCCTCTGGATATCCACTCTTCACACACAACAACCCCAAACCCAGGTTCCTCTCTATTTCCCACAGCCTACACAACCCAAGGAATGGGATCCCCCTTCACTGCACACAGTTCCTCAGGCCTTCCCACTTCCCTCCAGGGCTCTAGTGCATCTGATTGATCAAGAATCCTTCCAACTACTCCACAAGTGCTCACAACAACCCTCACAAGCTTTTGAATAGTTTTTTCTACATAAAAATGCTACGTAGGCTTATAGCCTAATTTTATAGGCACACAAGCCTCTTTCTCAACATAAAACACAACCCAATAATGGATTCTTTCAAGCCCAACATGGATGGTACTATTCCCAGCACACATCTTCTTTCTTGTTGTCCAAAATATGCAAGTAAAAATTGCTCTCCATGCAAAAAACGTGATTGTCCATAAACTGCCCTCTTGGCCATACGCATTTCCTCTCTTTGTTTGCTTGCTTGACTTGAATTACACTCTTTCCCAAGTTGATTTTACTCTTTCCCATGCTCTCGAATAACTATGGATGTGACTCCTCACACCCACCCTCTTACATGAGTTTAATAGTTGGCCTTAGGAACACTCAACAACAAATATAAAGTTTGCACAATAATAATAATAATCCAGAATGTGGGTTTGGATTTAATACTCATGAATAACTCCCCCGTTGGACCCCTCTCTCTTGTGGAATCATAGCCCCCCATCATTATTCATCCTTCTCATATCGTGACCAACTATTATTACCCATTTCATTATTTTAATGCACAAAACATACAACTTGACCCTTGACTATATTAAAATCAACACGGGATATTCACCCCAACACATCGGCTCACCAACCTAATTCACATTTATACAATTATATTTGATTCATGGAGATTAAAATTGGGGATGTTACGGTAATGGACTTTTTTTAGGAAGGCATGTAAAAGGGGTATTGTGAAGTACTAATGATAAGATTTTGTTTTTTTGCAGAAAGAGAAAGGGACGAAAGTAGTAAGCATTCTCACACTACAACCAATCAACTAATATCAACAAATTTATAAAAACACATATAACTCATGATCTTTTGATTTGAACTCCTATATTATTACTTCTCCACTTTCTATACACACAATGAAATTTATTATTATGTTAAATGTTGATAAGAATAATGTTGAAGCTAGGCTTGAAAATTTTTACCTTTAAAACTAAAACTTTTCTCTTTTGGGATTCGGCTTTTCATAAGGTATAATCCTCACTATCAGTCCAAAAGACCGGTATCGAAGTCCCGAAATGATTTCTTTTCTTCGTTATAATAAAAGACAGAAAGCTCAACTGTTATTAAAGTCTAGACACACGTTCTGTAAAGTACTTTAAATCGCGATAAATTAAAACCCTAAAGGAGTTAATTAACCATCTTTTAACCTTTCGGGATTCAGGGTTTACTCAGAACAATACCTTTTCAATACAATTTGAATCACGAAATCCCGATTCCCGATTTCCCGATGAAGTGAAAGTTGGTATTAATACTGAAGTTAATTAAAACTAATCTCATCGCGATTTTGGGATTCGGGTTTTAGTGGTGACATACTTCGTGCAACCGCGATCCCTGAAACCCTGAAACGCGAAGTCCCGAATCGATACCGAAGTTAAGGCTTAAAATTAATCCCATCACGATTTCGGGATTCGGGGTTTAGTGGTGACATACCCCATGTAACCGCGATCCTTGAAACCTCGAAATGCGAAGTCACGACTCGATACCAAAGTTAAGGCCTAAAACTAATCTCATTGCGATTTCGGGATTTGGGGTTTAGTGGTGAAATACCTCATGTAACTGCGATCCCCGAAACCCCGAAACGTGAAGCTGCGACTCAATACTAAAATTTAAAGAGAACCAACTTCATTTTAAAAATACATTTAATGGTAATTAAACTTCTTAAGTACTTTCTTTCGGTCTCCGTCAAAAGAGATTTTTTGAATTTTGATTTTAGAATTGCCGAAATACGGCCACATTAATAACGGATAGATTGTGATTTCTATGACACAAATGTGTATCTCATAAATATTCTCTGCATTAAAGGTATTAAATTCTTGACAACTGTGTCAGAACTTTCACCGTAAAATGAGTTAAAAGAAAATTAGAGGTCTCTGTTTTGAAACTTATTCTCGCTTTTTCTATCAGAAGTTGAAACTTATTCTCGTTTTTTCTATCAGAAGTAAGTCGCATCTAGCCAAGTTTTCACGCCTCTCTTCTGTGACAGGTTTTTGTTCCAATACAAAAGTCATGGCACCAAAGAAGGGACCCAAGAGGAGTGAAGATATAGCTGAGATTTTTAGCCCAGAGGGAGATGTCATATTAGACACCACACCACATGCTATCGACTCAATTAAATCATGGAGACAGATTTATGAAAATCTAGACTGCGAGATAAAAAATTCCCCTAACGACTCCGAGAATCACCTTTGGGACATAGCATAATCAAAACTTCACAAAATTGCAACACGCCCACTGCTCATGGAGTACAACGACATGATCAGTTGGGCTTTGGACAAGGTTGATATTCCAACGAGAAGAATTTTAAATGATCAAGGAGCCATTATCGGCTCATTCAGACCTCAACATATCCAGGTTATGTACAAACTCTCACCCAATCCTAATTTTATTTACAATGTTGAATTTATAGTTGAATTCTAGATAAAGGAATGCACTGGGGCAGACCAAACTTACCCTGATTTAATCAAAGGTTGGTTGAGATGTCCATCAATATTTTGGTCGATACCCACAGAATTTATGCCACAACCTCTTTGAATGAGTACATGGTTTATGTATCCATGATGTTGTGCAAACTCTTTGGCAAAAAGAATCCCTATCATTTCCCCGCATAATGGGTGCCCTTTTTAGAAGAAGCATCAGAAGGATATAGTTTCAACTGGGACAATATTTTATTTGATAATATAGCCAAAGAGGTTTCGGATTACAGAGCTACTAGAGCCCGAGGTCAACCAATGACTTTTTACATGTCGGCATACATCATGGACGTAATTTGTTTTATGAATCCATTCCCCCTGATGAATTGGAGTTGGAACACAGCCTACCTTGAGCCCATTCACGAATATCACTCTGAGCTGTGGGAAGAAAATGCAAAAAATTCATTTTATGAAATTTGCCATTTCGTGGTGATACCAATGCATAAAATGTTTTTCGGCTGTGACCCTCCTTGCATTTATGAATAAGTTTCAAACAACCTCAAGCCAATAACAGACTGGTTCATTGAAGAAAGCTTCTCCTACATCAGGGTTTATGGGTGCTCAATCCCCCCTCACACGCTCCCAAAATTCCTCCTGGATAGATTGGTGTGTAGGGAAGTAGCACACCAAATAGTAAAAGGCGGTATTGTTAGAAAAACAGGACCACGGAGCAATAAAATAAAACAAATGCAGAAAGAAAACACAGAAGACACACAATATAAGAGAGACACAGATTTACGTGGTTCACCCAGTGTGGGCTACGTCCACCAGAGAAATTGCCAGGTCCTTCCTTTATTATTATCCATTAAATGAAGGGATACAACCTACAGCAAAACCCGCTGTAACTTCCTCTTCTTTCTCTCACAGTCTCCTCTCTCAGAATACAATATTCACCATCAACCATAGCCGCAATACATTTCCCTCATAAAATAGGGTTGCCTTCTAGGGAAAAAAAACCCTAACATAATCTCTACCGTTAGATCTGCGACCTTATAATGAACGGTCCAGATTTACAATAAAATTACAATATACTTTTATAAGGTCGTATATCGATACATGCTCTTTTCTCGAAGTCCACACTCCTACTACCGAACGCTTCGAAAAATGTCCTGTGTATCCTGATTTAACCCTCGTCAATTCTCTGATATATTTGTCTTACAAGCCTGGAGAAACAAGTTCTCTTCACCTTGGGCCTTCTTTTTCTAGTTTCCTGTGCCTTGACGATCAATTCCCCACAACCTTTATGTCACATTCAAGTACAACCCAAGTTTCAATCTCAAATCTATCAATGGTTGCACATGGAGGTGCAGGGGCTGGAGGCGGTGCCGCAGGCGGCCAAGTACCGCTCCCTGGAATTTTTGCTAAGGTAGCTGCCAGATATGCCCCTCTTGTCCTCCTGGTTCCCCTACATGACCTTCTAGAAAATTACATGAAAAATCTCCCAAAATTTATAGGGGAAGACGATTTAACCACACAAGAACACATCAATTTCTTTGACCAATTCGTCGATATCCTAGGACTCGAACACGAAGATGTCTGCTCTAGACTCTTAGTACAAACTTTCAAAGGGCAGGTCAAAACCTGGTTCCAAGGCTTAGCAGCGGGATATTTAAGGTCATATGATGAACTCGAAAGTGCTTTCATCAGGCAATGGGGAGAAAGAAAAGATCACCTATATTATCTGACTGAATTCGGGACTCTTAGAAAGAAAAATTATGAATCCGTTCTTGAGTTCACCCAAAGATTTAATAAATTGTACAGTAAAATTCCCATCGAGGTCAAACCTTCTCAACCTACAGCGAAAGTAACTTTCGTTGGATCTTTCGACCCTTATTTCGCCTTACTATTGAGAGAGAGGAGATCAGTAGACCTCACCAAGATGCAAGACGATGCCCTAGAAATCAAATCAAACATGATGGCTTCATGAAAGCTAAAAGCCAAAATGGAGGCTAGGAACAAAGAAACCAGAAGATACAGAGAAAAAGGAGGATCTTCAGTGTCAGGAAGATCTTTGAGAGACAAAATGGACGACATGGCTGGGATAATTAAAGAACTGTCTAATAAGATTTTGAAAATGGAATTAGAGCAGACTAAAAATGACCATTTTCCCAGAAAGGATTTCAGAAGGAATCCCAATCCTCAAGTCTCACAAAGACAGATTAAGAATGAGGATTAGAAAATCCCAACCCCCTTCAAGAGTGAAAACTTCATTGGAGAGGAAGATTTTGAGGAATTAGAGGAAGATATAAACAATCTGGGTGATGATGAGCCACAACCCTATTTATCAAGACAAGATTATGAAAAATTCTTAAATAAAGAAAAYAGATTGGAAAATGACCTAAACGATAGTACTTCTGAAGATTTGACCTACCAGGGTATTGTTGATGGTATAATGGYCGAGCTTCAATAGAAGTACAATCTAAGGCCTAGAAACAAGAGTGTTACAATCACCCAAAAGAAAAAGATCTTGCCGAGGAGAGAGACAGACGAGATGGTTTCAAAAAATGTTGAAAAACAGACTGTAAAAACCGACATAACGAACACATAGCGTACCAAGACTAAGGTAGTTGAAACACTCACAGTCAAAACACCGAAAGAAAAATCTCCTGCAACTGAAACAAAACCTTCACCACAAAAGAAAGCTGATAAGAAGGGAGTCGAAGCCCAAAACATTGAGAATGACAAAATTGTGGGAAATTTCAATCTGGAAAACGAAATCAATAAAATCAAGATCCCCATACCTCTTGTCGAGCTGGAAAAAAACCCAATGTACAGAAAACAAATTGCCAAGTTGATTAGTTTTTCGGAAGATGAAAGCCAAGCCGACATCATTAACTTAGAAGATGACAAGCCGAACATAGTTTTTGGCCCTCATTTCGAAGGCGACAAAGACATTGTTGCTCCCTTCTATATCACGTTAACCTTGTTCGACCAACTACTCCATAACTGTATGCTTAATTCTGGAGCATCCCACAATGTAATGCCTAAAGCCATTATGGATAAATTAGGTCTCGAAATTACTAGGCCTTATGGAGATTTATATTCTTTCGATTCTAGAAAAGTTAAATGTATAGGCATGATTAAAGACTTGGTGGTAAATCTGGCTCAAATACCTACAAAAATCATTCTCATGGATGTAGTGGTCGTCGGTATCCCTCCGAAATACGGTATGTTGTTATCTAGATCCTGGGGTGTTAAGCTTGGGGTTCCCTCAAGCTTGACATGACATATGCTACGATTCCAGTTTTTGGAGGACAGTTCACATGCCTGTACAGAGAGACCAGGTTAGCGTTCACGGTTAGTGATCCGCGCATCCCGAATAATCACCCTGTATATATCGTTGATTAGGACCTAGGTAATTGTATCTTATCCATTGATGATGATATTGTTTTAGGTATAGATGAAAGTTGTACAGAAGAAAAAACAGAAAAAGAAAAAAATAAACAAAGTGTATATAGCACTGGTGTGTGGAAGATGTTTTTTGACAATGCTTCATCTTACCTTGGAGTCGGAGCAGGGGCGCTCCTTGTGGCCCCTGATAATCAATTCGTAATCCCTTTTTCCCATAGATTTCAGTGGAATGTGGACCACACTAATAATGTATGCGAGTATGAAGCCTTAGTATTAGGGTTGGAAGCCGCTAGGAGAATGAAAATAAAAAACCTCGAAATCTTTGGTGATGTCGAGCTAATCGTAAAACAGGTAAACTGGTAGTACTAGGCCAAACATCCTAGGCTGAGGTCTTACAGGAATTGCGTCTGGGATCTGATCGAAAATTTCTTCTCCTCTGTCAAAATCCACTACATTCCAAGAACTGAAAACTAACAGGCCGATGCATTAGCCAAAGCAGCCTCAACCTTCACACCTCCCACCACTTTCAAACTAAAATATCATATACAAATGAGACATCGACCTTCCATACCAAATAACATACAACACTGGTAAGTTTTTGAGGATGATGAACAACTGCATAAATTTTTAGAATCAATAGACGAGTTTGTTGAAACTCATCCCGACCAAGAAAACCAAAATGATCCTGTTTGGATCATGCAGGAAGGGGAAGACCCCTAAGAATTTCACGATAAAATCGCCAATCATCGTATGCTTGTTCTAAAAAATAACCAGATCCCCAAGGGCCTGATTCCCTTGGAAAGGTTATTTAATCAAGACGATGTCCCATTAAGATCCACCTTAGAACCTCAACCTGAAGAGGTTGAGGATTGTGAGATAGGTACCAAAGAAAAACCTCGGTTGGTGAAACTATCCAAATACCTGTCCCCAGAAACCAAAAGTAAATACGCTGAGTTGCTTAGAAAATATAAAGATCTTTTCGCTTGGTCTTACGAAGATTTGAGAACTTGTGATACTTCTATAATCGAACATAAAATTCCTTTGAAACTGGGTGTCAAGCCTTTTAAACAGAAGCTTAGACAGATAAACCCTATCTTGCTACCAGTAATTAAAAAGGAAGTCAAAAAACTCTTGGACACCAAAATCATCGTCCCACTAAGATATTCCGAGTGGGTGGCTAATTTAGTCCTAGTAAGAAAGAAAAATGGCGAAATCAGACTGTGTGTCGATTTTAGAAACCTGAACCGATCATCACTCAAAGACAATTATCCATTGCCTAAGATGGACCACGTTTTAGAGAGAGTAGTTGGAGCTAACAGAATGTCAATGATTGATGGTTTTTCAGGTTACAATCAGATCGCAGTACACCATGATGATAAGGAAAACACAACGTTCACTACCCCTTGGGGTACCTTCATGTACGATAAAATGCCTTTCGGCTTCATGAATGCAGGGGAAACCTTCTAGCAAGCCATGGACATTGCATTCGTGGGTGAGAAAGATAAATTCGTTGTTATCTATCTTGATGATCTGACCGTTTTTTCAAAATCTGATGTGGAACATCTAGTACACCTGAAGCAAACCTTCGAGAAATGTCGTAAATTTGGTTTGTCCCTCAATCCCCAAAAATCTCATTTCGCTATGGAAGAAGGTAAGCTATTGGGTCATGTAGTGTCAAAAGACGGAATCAAAATCAATCCAAAAATAATTGAGGTAATAGATACTATAAATATCCCTAGAAATGTAAAAGAAATCCAATCCTTCCTAGGAAAAATAAATTTCTTGAGAAGATTTATCCGTAACTTCAACGAAATTGTGAAGTTGATCATAGATATGTTGAAAAAGAACAATGAGATGAAGTGGACAAGTGAAGCCAAAGAATCTTTTCAACGAATCAAAAAAGTTATCAGCGAAGCGCCAGTCTTAGCAAGTCCTGACTACACAAAATAAAAATAAAAAAATTCTTCGCTTCCGAACACACTATCGCAACTATATTGTTACAGAAAAATGAAGAAGGCTTTGAACAACCCATTTCTTTTTTCAGTAAAAGTATGAGAGACGCTGAGTTGAAATATAATATACTAGAAAAACAACCTTATGCAATGGTAAAGGCTCTCAAGGCTTTCAGAACGTACATATTACATTCAAAGATCATAGCCTATGTACATACTGGTTCAGCCAGATAGTGATGGGAGAAGAGGCAGATGGCTAGCTAAGATTCAAGAGTTCGATCTTGAAGTCAAACCAACAAAACTCATTAAAGGCCAAGGTATGGCTAAATTGTTGGCCGAATCCAACTTGCAGGCACTTGGAATAAATCAACTACAAGAAGACGAGAGTTCTCTAGAGATAAATGAACTCGATTTTGCTACACCTATGGTTGAGATTGAAGACAGGTTTTCTTCTTCAGTCTGGTATCATGATATTGTTTCTTATCTATTGACTCTTCAATGTTCCAGTGAATTAACCCCATCTAAAGCCAGGACACTGAAGTTGCATGCTATAAAATATTGTATTATAAACAGAAAACTATTTTGGAAGGACCCCCTGGATTTCTTGTTGAGTTGCTTAGTCGAGACCGAAACTGAAAAGGTTATATATGAGTTCCATGAGGGAGTGTGTGGAGGACACCACGCTTGGCGAGCCAAAACTTATAAAATCTTAAGAGCTAGATATTACTGGCTCAAACTTTTCACAGATGTAAATACTAGAGTCCGAGCTTGTATTCCTTGTCAGTTTTTTACAGGTAAACAGAAAGTGCCAGCTTTGCCTCTAATTCCAATTAAAACTGAAGCCCCTTTTTAGCAGTGGAGTCTTGATTTTATCGGAGAGATTCACCCACATTCCAGTGCTCAGCACAAGTGGATTCTAACCACAATGGACTATTTTACTAAGTGGGTGGAAGCTATTCCCACGAGAAATACGACTGACACAATTGTAATCAACTTTCTGGAAGAAAACATTTTATCCAGATTCGGCTGTCCCCGAAAAATAGTCACCGACAATGCACAAGCATTCAAATCAATGGCTATGATAAGTTTTTGCCAAAAATTCAGCATCATTTTAGGACACTCCACAGCTTATTATCCGCAGGGCAATGGTTTAGCTGAGTCATCTAACAAAAGTCTTACAACTGTGATTAAAAAAATATTGACTGAAAACAAGAAGACATGGCATATCCATTTGAAATACGCTCTATGGGCCAACAGGA
>ML795947.1:13214-24760 GCA_009831015.1 Picea engelmannii
ACCGAAATAACTGACCTCATTTACCCAATAAAAGGCACCAAGTCTGCTCGTTCTCCTCGTCCCACAAGGAGACGAGGTCCCCAATTGGAGCCTATGTTGAAGCGAGGCTTGAAAATTTTTACCTTTAAAACTATAACTTTTCTCTTTTGGGATTCAACTTTTCATAAGGTATAATCCTCACTATCAGTCCAAAAGACCAATATCGAAGTCCCAAAATGATTTCTTTTCTTCGTTATAATAAAAGACAGAAAGCTCAAGTGTTATTAAATTCTAGACGCATGTTCTGTAAAGTACTTTAAATCGCAATAAATTAAAACCCTAAAGGAGTTAATTAACCATCTTTTAACCTTTCGGGATTCGGGGTTTACTCAGAACAATACTTTTTCAATACATTTTGAATCACGAAATCTCAATTCCCGATTTCCCGAAAGAAGTGAAAGTCAGTCTTAATATTGATGTTAATTAAAACTAATCTCACCGTGATTTCGGGATTCGGGGTTTAGTGGTGACATACCTCATGCAACCGCGATCCCTGAAACCCCAAAACGCGAAGTCCTGACTCGATACCGAAGTTAAGGCTTAAGATTAATCCCATCACGATTTCGGGATTCGGGGTTTAGTGGTGACATACCCCATGTAACCGCGATCCCCGAAACCCCGAAATGCGAAGTTGCGACTCGATACCGAAGTTAAGGCCTAAAACTAATCCCATCGCGATTTCGGGATTCGGGGCGATCCCCAAAACCCCGAAACGTAAAGTTGCGACTCAATACCGAAATTTAAAGAGAACTAACTTCATTTTAAAAATACATTTAATGGTAATTAAACTTCTTAAGTACTTTATTTTCGGTCTCTGTCAAAAGAGATTTTTTGAATTTTGATTTTAGAATTGCCGAAATACGACCACATTAATAATGGATAGATCGTGATTTCTATGACACAAATGCGTATCTCAGAAATATTCTTTGCATTAAAGGTATTAAATTCTTGACAGTCGCGTCAGTACTTTAACCATAAAATGAGTTAAAAGAAAATTAGAGGTATGTGTTTTGAAACTTATTCTCGCTTTTTCTATCAGAAGTAAGTCGCATCTAGCCAAGCTTTCACGCCTCTCTTCTGTGACAGGTTTTTGTTCCAATACAAAAGTCATGGCACCAAAGAAGGGACCCAAGAGGAGTGAAGATACAGTTGAGATTTCCAGCCCAGAGGGAGATGTCATATCAGACACCACACCACATGCTATTGACTCAATTAAATCATGGAGACAGATTTATGAAAATCTAGACTACGAGATAAAAAATTCATCTAATGACTCTGAGAATCACCTTCGGGACATAGCAGAATCAGAACTTCACAAAATCGCAACACGCCCACGGCTCATGGCGTACAACGAAATGATCAGTTGAGCTTTGGACAAAGTTGATATTCCAACGAGAAGCATTTTAAATGATCAAGGAGCCATTATCGGCTCATTCAAACCTGAACATATCCAGGTTATGTACAAACTCTCACCCAATCCTAATTTCATTTACAATGTTGAATTTATAGATGACATCCAGAGAAAGGAATGCACTGAGGTAGACCAAACTTACCATGATTTAATCAAAGGTTGGTGGAGATGTCCATCAAAATTTAGGTCAGATACCCACAGAATTTATGCCACGGCCTCTTTGAATGAGTACATGGTTTATGTAGCCATGATGCTATGCAGACTGTTTGGCAAAAGGAATCCTTGTCATTTCCCCGCATAATGGGTGCCCTTTTTAGAAGAAGCATCAGAAGGATATAGTTTCAATTGGGACAAGATTTTATCTGATAATATAGCCAAAGAGGTTTCGGATTACAGAGCTGCTAGAGCCCGAGGTCAACTAGTGACCTTTTACATGTTGGCATACATCATGGACACAATTTGTTTTATGACTCCATTCCCCCTGATGAATTGGAGTTGGAACACAACCTGCCTTGAGCCCATTCACGAATATCACTCTAAGCTGTGGGAAGAAAATGCAAAAAAATCGTTTTATGAAATTTTCCATTTCGTGGTGATACCAATGCATAAAATGTTCTTCGGTTGTGACCCTCCTCGCATTTCTGAAGCAGTTTCAAACAACCTCAAGCCAATAGTAGACTGGTTCATTGAAGAAAGCTTCTCCTACATTAGGGTTTATGGGTTCTCAATCCCCCCTCACGCGCTCCCAAAATTCCTCCCGGATAGACTTGTGTGTAGGGAAGTAGCACACCAAATAGTAAAAGGCGGTATTGGAATAGAGCTAAAGGCAGCTCAAAAGAAGTTCTGGTCAATTTTCCCTGTGCACATCGAGAAATTTTCATTACTAAATTTGGGACATTCTAGGGTGGAAACAGAAGCACTTGAAGAAGTTAAACTGTTAAATATTGAGTATAAAAGGCATGACCCTTATCAATTAGTGAACAAACACTTGATACACTACAATATGAAAGCCTATGAACATGAGGAGTCCCCTTGGGACGACATGTTCAAAGGGACCAAGTCTTATAAAGAAGTGTTGGAAAGAGTACAGACACTATCGTCCGACCTGCAAGTCAGCTTTCAGAATTGTCAGAAGCATCGATGGAGTGGTCTGCCCCAAGTACTTCAAGGAGAAGAAATTACCCTCCCCAGGAGAAAGAAAGCGTTCCACCAGGTTTTGAGAAGGAAGCACAAAAGAAGGGAAATCCCAAAAAATCTCTACAGGATACAGAAAGGCCTCCACCAAGCAAAAAGACCGAAGCAAAGAAAAGGTCAGGGAGATCTCCCAAGTCTGGTAAGCCTACTCCCACTTCATCACCAGGGGTTGATGTCAAAACGACTAAGGCAGCAGAAAGGAAAGGATCTATGGAGCTAGGGAGTCCCATAGATTCCTTAACCCCCTTACAATCCACTTTTGGACTCCCACGGATGGGAGATCTATTTGTTGATGACCTTACCGCCATTCCCATAGATGAGATTCCTCCTTCTGATTATTTTTTCAGTAGAAAAAGGAAGGTCGTCCTGAAAGAAGAGATGCATAAGAGGGAGGGGAACATGGTTAAAAAAGTTAAAGTCTTGATAGACGGACAAAATTTGGAGGAAGAAGATTTCACTACAGAGATAGCAGGTTCCATGGGAGCCATGGCAACAAAAAACTTTTTTACCGTGGGAAAAATCATAACAAGAATAAAGAAGAGTGATAAAATCATAGCACAATTATGAGAGCAATTAAAGAATGTTGAGGAAAGCATTAGAGAAGAAATGAGTAAAAGCTTGGAGCAGACAAGGGTTGCCGAAAGGTTAGAGGTTCAATCACTCAAAACGAGTTTGGATGAAATGAGTCAGGAAATACAAACAAGTCAACTACAGATTACTCAGCAAAAGGAGCACACGGAACAGTTGCAAGCTAGATTAAAATTGATGGAAGATCGGATTATAGACCTAAAAGCTTTGCAGGCCCAGTCACTGGAAGTGCATTCAAAAATAGAAATTGAACAACAAAAATTGATTTCCAAGATAGAAATTGTTCATAATTACTTTCAAGGAGTAGATAACGCCTTTGATAATATTATCCTGAGGGAAAAAGAAGCCAAAGTAGTGAGGATTACTCTCCAAAAGGAAATTATATATTTGACAGGTGAAGAGATATCCAAAACTACGAAAGTATCAACCACAGAGAAAATCAGAGGCGACATCATGCTCAAGCTATGGGAAACCAACATAAATGAAAGCAAAAGAATAGCCAAAGAAATCAGAGATGCCTGTGAAGAAGTTTTTGATCTTTTAGACAAAGGGGCATTAAATATTGGAAAAGGCAATTGTATAGGACTTTTGGGACAAATCAATATTGTAAGACATCAATTAAATTTTAGGGAAATTTTGAGTGAAATCCAAATGGAAATTTCACAACTAAGAAAAATCGATGTCACCCTAATGGACAGGTTGTTAGTCGAGCCTAACTTAAAGTTGCAGTCATTAAAGTTTACAAATAAAGGAGTTGATGACCGTCTTTCCAAGATTCAGAGAAAGGTTTATCTGTTCGAGGCAATAGATCTTCCAGAACCCCCCAGAAATTTTATACAGCTCTTGGAGAGATGCATTAAATGTATTGAATCAAAAGAAGGAGAGTCATCAGCAAAGTAAAAGTGTTATTTGGAAGAGATTTACTTCCAAGAAAATGGAAAAATGGAGAAGAGCATGAAAACGGTTTTGGATCTATTTTTTAACAAATAGTTAATCTCTAAGAATTAGGAAATCACCAACCGTCCTAAGATTGATAGTTTTGTATAAATGTAATTTTTCAAGACTAAGAAAGGGCTTTTTTCTGGATGGATTGTAAAGAAAAAACTTCATGTTGCCTGAATTAATACAATATAGATTGAAGATTCCAGATCTGGTCAAGCCTGAGTTATGTGTTTCTCTGTCATTCTATTTTTATTTCGTACTTTCGTTTGAAGTGTTTCATGTGGTAATCTCTATTATAGTGATTGAACCATCAGATTATCTAATCGTTTGCAGTTTTTCCTCTATATCAGCTTTCAACGGATATAAGACCTATGAATGTTTTAGGACTCTGAAACTGTATGCTTCTGCAAAGTTATCATCACTCTTTCTTGTATTATCTTAAAATGAGATTCCTCTTAAATTGATGCCTCATTTTTTGTCATACAACTATATATTTCCTTTTCTTTCTTCATTATGTGCATCTTATTCATTAAAATTGACTCAGATACCAGAAGTGGCCTTTATTTAAGTTATACTATTGATTCATAATTTGGAAGTTCTATTTTTATTAATTCGAACCAGAAATTTGCAACCCTTGAAAATATTTTTGATTTACAAAAAAGAAACCCTCAGATTTCATGACTGTTCTAGTTACCAGACAGCCTAATATAGAACTCGATCTATCAGATCAGATGAGCATTGCATTAAACCTATTCAATACCATCTTACAAACAACAAATACACGGGTAGAACTTGAACGATCATGGGTTGCAATTGAAAGGGATATTAGCATTCAAGAGCAATGGGAAGCTAGACAGAAACAGTTAAGGAACCAACTGTGATCTTGGTTTCCTTTAAACTAGTCTTTTAAACCCTTTAATTATCTCTACCGTTTCGGATGCCTTGATGGTATACTTTAGAGCCTTAAAGTATAAACTCAGGAACAACAAATAATTTCATAAGAATGAAGAAATCTCATTTTTGTGAGGAGATACTAGAGTTTTGAACCAAAATATAAGAGCAAAGAAGAATTTTTTAAGTGTTTTAATAAGAATTGAATTATAGGATGCTAGAAATTGTTCCCCAAAAAGTAAAAGAGCAAATTCAAATTGGACTCTTTCAAATGAAATTATATATGGCTAAGCTTTGTAATGCTCATATATGATGATGATGTAATCATCCATTGAGGTCAACATTGACCTATTGAACTTTAAACAAGAACAATGATTTATTATATTTTATTATGTTGGTTTTAAATTCAGAGACCTTGCAAGTAGATAATCGAGTTCTTTTTGCCCCAGATGGGGTGACATGTGGCAATCCCTCGCCACCTGGCTCTGCATTGAGCCACAACATAAATGTTGATGGTCGCCACCCATCCTCTCCACATTTACAATGGTAGACGACCATTACAGTCGATATACGTAGGAGGGACTCCTCCCTCGCGCGAAAACTCTCGCTCACAACGCACTCAACATGACAGGGTCTATGGATAGCCAGGTGAATCCAGTCTTTGGCAATTTGTATTTTCGAGCGCCTGGACAGAGTTGGTTTTCTCTCGCTTTGGGCCTCCCCATCGTTTGGGAGCTATGGTGCAGCTCTGTTTCCTTCTCATCCTGGCTCACTCTCATCTCACTGCATCCTCTCTACATTTTTATATACCCCTTGGCAAGCATGACCAGGAAGCAAGGCAGGCCTCGCCGTGGCTCGGCCTGGTACACCCACAAAGCGCAGAGGCAAAGGAGGGAGAAACTGGAGCGCGCTTTGTCGATGGCGACCTCCATTCTTCGGAAGAGGGCTCGCGCTAACCAATTGGCTCTGCATGCCATTATTGCGGAGACTGGGGCAGTGCGTAGCAGTGAAACCATGGCAATTGAGCCTGGAAACATGATGGAGGATGGCAACGTGGATGCGTTTCCTACTTGTTATGTTGAAGAAATACCATTCATGGAGGAATTGGCAACCACCCCGGAACCCCAAGCCATGGCGGTGAACTCCCAGGATGGAAGCGGTCCTAAAGACAAGCTGGCAGAAGATATCCCTGGGTGCATTGTTGAGGAGATACCATGGATGGATGACTACAACCCCACCAGCCATGCTGTGCAGGCAACGATCGAGGAAGAATCTCGGGACAAGGCTTGCACCGAAGGACGCGGACGAGACCAGACCAATGATGAAGGAGGAAGCGGTCGGTGTAGAACTCTCGGAGATCGAAGCCGAAGATGGGAAGAACGTGGAAGTGGGTGACGTAATCCTCGATGACGTAGGTAATGACTCGCATGGTACTTTCCTCCGTGCAGAGCATCTGGCTCTAATGTTCGAACTCCGAGGCCACATGGCAGACCTGGAGCACATAGCCCTTCTCATGGAACAACGTCTGGACCTGCTCCTTGACGCGTACTCCAATGCTCCAGCAAAGAGGAAATGCCCTCTCTATGCGTAGGCATTCGCCATCCCAGCTGGGTCCATGTGGCAGACAGGCAAGGGCGATAGGTCACCGGGTATCTAGGTTCTTCTATGCTAGTTTGTTTTTGTTTAATCATGCTATTGTTACATGTACACTTGGACTATAGCCATCTGTCCTGGTTTCCTTCAGGTAGGACAGAGAGCAAAACAATTTTCCAAACCATGCTGGTTTCCGGTAAAACGACAACATTTTTGGTGGCTCAGACCTATATCTCTGTGTATTTTTTCAAGGTTTCTTTGATAACTTAATATAGCAGGTTCTACTTTTTTACTTAAAAAAAAAAGATAATTGAGTTCTTTTTTAATTTCATGGATTAACACATTATGAATTCTAAATTTATTATAGATGTATTGAAAATGAGATTTAATCTTTGTAGATTGTGCATTTTAAGAGATTTTATTTTTATTTTTTATATTCTATTTTATTGGAATTGCAAACTTTACAAATTATTACTTTTCTAGGTATTTTAGGTCTTGTCCACCTCCTAGTTTCACTATGAAATTAATGATAATTTGTTCTCAGTTTTGCAATATTTATTTTTTCTTTACATTAACAACAATAAAGAGATAGTTTTGATCTTCTAATTTAAGGTTAGTGGTCTCTTTGTAGTAAACCAATTTTTTTTTATTCTCAATTTCGTTTTAGTGCTATAGTTGTTTTTTTTTTTATGACAATACTATTAATAGTGTAGATATTATGAAGAACATCCACTTCTACCACCCCCCAATAATAGAGTGGAGAAGTAGCATCTTGAGTCTACCCTCTCTTTATCCTCAAATGACTTTTACTAATGTTTGACGTTGGCATAGGAAACCTATTTTTCTTCATGTTAGTGAAATTATTCTTGTACGATAAGTACCTTATCATAGCTTTAATCTCCACACTTGGGAGACCAACCTCAAAAAGAAATATAGAGTAGGGCGTACTATAATAATAATAATCTAATTTTAAGGTGTTGACGGGTGCAAATTCGCCTGACAACAGCAAGGGGTACTCCCTGGTATACGGTCCCAACTAGACTATACAACATTTAATTTAGGAGTCCCATCTAGAATTTGGCATGACTGTTGTTTGTTTATGTCTTTTGTTTTTTCTTACTGGTGTACTGATGGGGGTGGATGGATGGTGAGAATGCAATGCAAATATGTAGATGAAGACCATGTATGTAAGTACAACTAATTTATTACTAATCTACGCTAACCTATCCTAGCTAGGAACACACTAGAGTAACCAGTGAGTTATAATGCAACCAAAATCTTACACAACTTTTATATAGTTAGCTGCAACAAAAGAGGAAGATTGGAGACAAGTGCATACATATGTATATAATCAGATTAATCTAGATCACAACAACATATACTATAATAACCCATAAATCTCAAGGCATTGAAATATTCAAAGAAATATCAATAACTGTAGAATGAGAAAGATTGTATAAGAATCAATCTACAACAAACAATCATTCTTACAGTCCATAGAAACAACAATTGTCTTCACTTGAAGTAGTTCAAATCTTTGATCTGTTTCTACACATCATTCCTTCTATAATATGTTGGCCTTGAGAGCTTCTCAATATTAATTAACAAAGTATATGTTCTCGAAAAAGTTATTGGGTCTATACAATGCTTGAAAAGCCAAGTCTTTTTCCAATGAGCTTCTATCCTATTTTATACAAACAATTAGTAACTCCCATGTGTCCTTTCATCTTCTTCTTGAAGAGGCAGTTACAAAACGATTCAACTTCTCTTCTCTAATGACAAGTGTGTAGCAAGGGACGAACTTTAGAGTAGTTAGGAAAAGGACGAAAGAAAGGGCGAGTATCATGTCCTCCTCCTATGAACTTTTGCTTCTGAGGTAGGCCGTCCAAAATTCTAACTGGTTATAGAACGACTGGTTCCTTTTGTATGTCAGCAGCTATCTCACTTTCGCTCGCACCGGTTCTTTCTATCTAAGCTTTTGCTTAGCACTATTTTTCGAGCTAATGATTATGCAACAACTCAGACCCCTAGGATCTCTCGTCTATATGAATGATTGACTGACATATCTAGCCATGAAACACATAAGATATAACTATTCTTAACTCTGGTTCCAATGTTGAGAATGATTTATAGAAGAGGGTTTTATTTGGAAATGAAACAAGAATTAGCAACACCATAATATTTGTGAATTCCACTCATTTCATGAAATAAACCCTGATGAAACATCCTTCCCTCTCAATGCCCAGGCATCCATCCAATGCATTCTTTTCGATACAACATGCATTGAACTTGCTTCACACCGCACCAAATTCCCATCAAGGTCATCTATTGATGGCATCCATTCGATGCATTCTTTTCGATACAACATGCATTGCACCTGCTTCACACTGCACCAAATTCCCATCAAGGTCAGCTACTGATGGGTAAGCTCGATCTATTGCTTAGTATATTGACTCTTGATCTCTACCTGGATGATCTGTATCTTGTGTTGTTTAAGCCGCTACTAGTGGACGGGATGGTAGATCAAGCGACCTGCTTATTGCCTTTGCTTTCACTCACTCAACTGGTACTGGGTCAACTGCTACTATTGGAATTGGATATGTTGCTACTGGATCTACAAGAATTTCGCGATATGTTTTCCTGGTTGTATTCTAAGATACCCGAACTTGACCCCGCCATTGTTGAACATCATATTGACACATAGCCTGACGCATCTCTAGGGCGGAAAAAACCAAAGTCTCTTTGTTGCTAGTAGTGAATCTGCTTCTAGGCCTTCCCTTTTCATCTTCCCCTGAAGAAGCCAGGGGAAGGTGAAAAGGAAAGTCCAGACTGGATGGATTCATCCGGGATAGGAATTTACTAGCCGGGATAGACCCAATGATCCATCTTCTCGAGATAGGCATATGCATCTTGACCCAGGATAGGAATTTACTAGCTGCTCCACCCTGTCTAACCTTCCCCCCAATCCTAGGTGCATTGGGGTTGGTCCCCTTCCCGACATAGATAGGGTTGACCCGACATAGAATAGAATTTGTAGGATTGGTAAATAACTCCTTCCTCTCCTATGAACTTTTTCTTATGAGTTAGGTCGTCCAAAATTCTAACCGGTTATAGAATGACTCAATCGTCCTGTATGCTAGTTTCTCTAGTGTTGCATTGTTCAGGGAAATATTGTCATTGAGGGCGCTCTTATATTTCTCTAACTTTGTCATGAAAGATCACACCATCATATGAAGTTTAACTAGTTGTAGCAGATGTTGATCAATAAGGTCGGTGGAGACCTTATTGAGGTGGCTTCATCTTACCATATATCCATATATAAGTGCCATGCTCCATTAGATACCAATCATTGATCCTTCTTATGACCGCTATAGCTTTGTATATCATACAAAGGGGGGTGATGCAAAATATAAATTCATATAAAGAAGAAAGAAAGTGCTCGCAATTTATTTGGTATTATGTATGGTATTTTTGCTCCGATAACACTTTGCAATAGATGTGTATTGAGGTGTCGACTAGAAACCAACTCCACCCCATGTTTGGATACTTGTGGGCTATGCACATTATGTCCAAGAGGTACGAGGACATATGGAAACTGGGAAACGTTCTTGGTTGTGCTTGTGTTACTGTGGAGATGGCATCAATAATATTTTCAGACCATATATCTGCCCAATTGAATGAAACACCTACATTGGTGCAAAAATACATCGAGGGCATGAATGATAAGGAGAAATGAGTTGTGTATGGTTCCCCATATAGCCTGCACAACATGGCCACCAAACATTGATAGGGCCTTCTTAAGTTAGTCATGGGGTACTAATCTTTGGCCTGTATTTAAATCGCTTGTCCACCCTATACCATTTTGGAAACAAGTCTTTCAGCGTGTATTCGAATTCACTGAGGAGATTATTATCTAGTCTTTTATTGCCTTCTTCAATGTGATAGCACTTAGGTAGAAATTTTGGTCGAAATGAAGCAATAGATTCATTTTGTGCATTTCAGACATATCGATTATTTATATTGACGCTCTTCAAAATCCATGAAATGGAATCTGCACATAACAAGACTATTGAGTGTGTTGCCACCCTGAAGATTCCTGATTTCTTAATATTCCTAAATGCTTGGAGTTCATCTAGCTCCTCCGCTTCTGTAGAGAAATTTGACTTCTTGAACATGTAGCACACTTCCCCCCATTTCAGAGTTTCTCCATCTTTTTCTAGAAATCTAGTCGTATCGTCATATATAGCCCTGACTACTTAAACCCCATTTGCTTGTTGGGAGCTGCCGGAGGACTCAACTACAAACACTTTGTCTGACGTCTTCTTTCTCAGTGACATGTTTGTACCTGCCAAAAAGATAAGTTTAGGACATAATAACAAGATGTGAAGTACCAGTTTAAGTGCAACTAAAAGATTAAAAGTAAACCATGCTTAAGCACTTTGAAAAAGAATGGAGGTGAAAGACTAGATCTCAGGTCTGAAAATCGAAATCGGAGACCAATGAACTAACTTATCTTATATAAATCGTAGAAGTTATTATTAACTTCTCCGATGAAGTGGAAGAAGATTGAAAAAGTGGCGATCAGAAGAGTTAAGGACAACTCCTCAGAGGAGTTAGTAATAACTCCTCCGATGAGGTCGGAAGAGTTGATCCTAACTCTTTCGATCGATCATCGAAGGGATTTTCCATAGGATCAAAGAAATTGAAAGTAACTCCTCTGATCATGTCATAGGAGTTGAGAGTAACTCCTCCAATACGATCGGAGGAGTTATTTCCAAGTACTCTGAGTTGATCAAAGTAAAAGACTCCAACTCTCCCGAATGCATTGGAGGAGTTAGTAATAACTCCTCCAATGTGTTCAGAGGAGTTAGTTTAAGAGATTTTGGTC
>ML795947.1:36744-114542 GCA_009831015.1 Picea engelmannii
TTTAATTATAAATTACATAATATTAAATAAAAATAAAAAATTATTTAAAAAAAATGGTAGGATAATGATTCTTACATAAATTCACAATTTTAATGATTTTGTGGAAATAAATTCATAGTTTCAATGATTTTGGGGAATTATTTCTTTAAGTGGCATTTATCTTTTGTTTTGAATATAGAGAATAATCCATTAGATGATTTCATTCGGCTTAAATTTGGTGAGTATTTATTACCGGGTTTTAAACTTTCAAATGATTTCGTGGAATTATATTTTCAAATGACATTTGTCTTGTGTTTTGAATATAGAAAATAATTGATCAGATGATTTCATTTGGTTTAAATTTGGTGCGTATTTGTTACTAGGTTTTAAATTTTCATATGATTGTGTGGGAAAAAAAAATTAATAGCATTTATCTTGTGTTTTGAATATAGAGAATAATCGATCAGATGATTTCATTCGGTTCAAATTTAGTGTGTATTTGTTACCCGGTTTTAAATTACGGTGATCTTTGCGCTTATTAAAAAAAATCATTTCAATTGAGATTATACATATAAATTTTTATCAGTTCATTTATTTTGTAAAGGTTCTTTTCCGTATTACAGCACAAAGAACCACTTAGAGCGAAAAAAGTGATATCACTAATGGAATAAGTTTACCATGTGCCTCCAAAAGCGGTGGTGAGTGGAATCCAACCATGGGGCCGTGTCCACATTCATCACTAATTCCACTAGAGAGGGGTCACTCTGTATGTTACAGTTCAAACATCATTGTTCAACTTCCCTTAAAAGGTATCGATGTGTCAGCTCTAGTTCCAAGAAAACTTGATTGGCTTGGCATTTATACCAAACCACCCTTGGTACCCTAAAGACTAGTAGACACCCTAAAGATTCTTTTGAGTCCTTACACCCTGTAGATTCGTATATAAGGTTCCATGCATGTGTAAGTACAAAAGGGATGGGATCTCGAGACACAAACACACAGTTGGGGGTACTATGTGCCTCACCTATCGGTGTTAAAATTTCTCTACTTTTTCTAATAGTCAATTTTAATTGATAATTCCCTAGAAACTTTTAAGGAAACGAGGGTAGAAATGAAAGGCGAAAGAAGACAAAGTATGCTCGGGGGACAACGTGGCGACGAATGCTCTTTTCATAGCAAAAGAAGAGGACCACTCGATGGAACAACATGTGGACGAGTGGGGTTTGCTTGAACAACAAATAATGGTTGAGAAATATATGGTACACCGACTCTCCACAGTTATCAAGACCTTTGTGCTGCGAAGTGATAATTTCTCACGTATTTCTGAGGACAAGCTTTAGTTTTTCACGTGGAAGCCATACATGAAACATAGAAACATTCTTCCTTTTCACGTTTACAAGTACAAACACTTAAATACTCCAACATCATAATATGGGCGAGAAATACCCTTTTTCTAAAAAGAAAATTTCCGTTGAGTTATATTAAGCACAATTGTGCATCATGTCATTGTCTTTGTCTACATATATGATACATTTAGTTTCCCCGTTGAAAACAATTTCTTCAAAGGGAGAAGGCCCATGTCCCGCCACAAAATATGTATACACTTCCGCCTTTTTCGCCATTTTGGTCGTTCCAGCTTCCATCCTCTATACCTCCTCTACACGTTTGCGTATAATCTTAATGTTAAATTTAATGGCTCCTCGGATCTAGCGAGCAATATCCGACTTGGAAGAATAGCCCAACTGCTCCATCTCCCAGCTCAATTTGGAAGCCACCCGATCATGCCTTGGGACATACTCCTGAAGCAAATATTGAAATGGTGATCTTAATTAGTGTTCACGTGAAGTGGGCTTAAGGTTAACACATAATGTAATATTTAATAATTATTATTCTAAACATTTGATGCTTATAAATAGGGAGCAAGCTGGGGAAGATATTATTGTGACATTTAATCCTTACCTCTAATTTCTTCACTAATTCTCTAGCCGTTGGGGCAGAGACAATTATATGGCGAGCTGTGGGATTAATGAATCCTTCTTCCACAGCTTTATCGATGAAGGATAACAGCGAATTGTAGTAACCGTCTACGTTCAGCAAGCCAACCTGAAAGCGATTTTTTTTTGAATAACTGATAATTGCATTTAAAAAATGTAAATAAATCCAAATTAATCCAGCCGGCCTTAAAAGTGTTCGTTTCGATGTTTGTAATATTGGCGTGCATGAACGAATTACCGGCTTGTCGTGTATCCCAAGCTGAGCCCATGTTATCACCTCCAGTAATTCTTCCAAAGTTCCATAGCCACCTGGCAGAACAAATTTTTACAGTCTTGGTTTAAGCTCTCTGGATTTCATTGCCGTAAAGGAGTAAAATTCTTTTTACTTCTTGAGATTTTTTCTCTACCTGGTAAGGCGATGAAAGCGTCGGATTGCCGGGCCATTTCAGCCTTTCTTTGGTGCATGTCAGCAACGGCTTTCACTTCGCCTACCGTTTCACCCGTGATCTGCAGTAAAAAGAAGCGACTTATCAGGTAAATCTTCGAAGCTTTACAGTAATTATCAATCAGGTAGTACGGACATATAATAGTCTTTGAAACAATGCAATTACCGGACATGAATTTTCATGGAAGAAAAAGCCTAGTTCTGCGTGCATGAATATGATTTATTTGTATATTCTTTAATTGAATAATAGCCAACACAAAGTTGAGTTTTGCACGTCTGTCTTACCTCTCGAGGCATGAGCGTCTTGGGAATGACCCTGAAAACAGAAAGGTTAGAATTAGCAGAGCGAACAGAATACATATGGAAATTTAAACAAGTAAAATATTTTGCTTGAATTCGTCGTTCGGTATTGGGAAGATTTGTTTTTCTTTGAGGACGAATTTAAAGATATAAACTTATATACCCGAGTACATGGCGACCGCCTTCATGAACGGCTTGCGAAACGAGGCCCATGAGTCCCACGCTGCCTCCGCCGTAAACCAAATCAATGTTCCTTGAAACCTGAGAAAGCAGAAAAACGGGCGTTAAGAAAATAAATGAATAAATATGATTTGGTTTTTGCTAAAATTCCGCATGATAAACCGTTAGCAGAATAAATGAATAATTATGGCCCGATTTTTGCTAAAGGTCTGCACGATAAACTGTTAAAGATTCATAAACATAGTACATGCTCTCTGAATCCCGGGTTTGAGGATAAAAAATTGTGAGTATATGCCAAAATATAAGCAAAACTTAATATAGATCATGCAAGATCAGAGATCCTAACTAAGTCTGTAAAAATTCAAGGAAACGGTTGCAAAAGGATCTATATCGATAGAGGAGACGAAGAAGAGCTGCAAGTTCGCGGAATTCTTTGAGATCCGTAATTATAGACGGCGAAAAGAGACTGAACTAGCAAAAGCGTCTAATATAGGCAGTGCCGACGTTATAGCTTCAGGAAATTGCTTTAACGCTCGGGATTTTGGCCGAACGAGTAGTTTGAGCCGGTTCAAAATCATAAAGATTTCAAGCGGGTTAGATCTTGAAATAAGCTATGAAAAAACAAACAAAATAGCTTCAAAACTGATGAAAGCGATGAAGAAGATTTAGTACATCCAAGCTTTGTCAAGGAAAACTTAAACTGCATGTTAAAACCACTTCTAGCTGAGTAAAATTCAGTAAAAAGAAAATCTTCGTCAATTAAAATCCTTGAAATAAGTGTTTTTTTCCCTGAAATCAAAGATTAAACCTACAGGACAAGAACGCGTTAAATCAAAATTCGTTGAAACTAGCCAAAAGCTTCCATATAACGAATTCTTTGAAGTATGAATAGGAACATCAATAAATAGTGCGAAGCCTGTCGAGCTTATCCACGGCACTTGCTTCAGCAAACACCAAAGGCTATTATTGGCTTGCTTAAAGTACCTGCCCTGATCCCTGACTCCAAACATGTCCACAAGTTTTCGGACAAAAAAATCCAGCAAATACGCTGGAGAAACAATCAATACTAACCGAAGCAGGAGCAGCGGCGCAATGGCCGTCTCCAAAGCGAGACTGAAGAACAAATCTTCAATGCCACACAGTACTCTCCACCGATACAGAAAACAAAGAATTAAAGGCAAAAACACACAATATATTTCCATTTAAACAAGAAACGAGATAATTAAAAGTAAAACAAAAGGATTTAACGGAGAAAAACGCAGATGACAATTTCATTCAAGTAAGCAAGCGGCGAAAAATGGATTTAACTGAGAAATCAAGAAATCCGGAGAATTAAAGGAAAAACAAGACGATTTACCAGCTCCTTCCCCAGCTCGACGGCCGCATCTTGATAACTACTTTTCTTTCCCGGACTGCTTCCGCAGAACACACAGACATTCTTGAATCTTGACCTCGCCTTCTCCATTTCCACCTCCATCTTTTTCAGCAATCACTATCTCCGTCCCGCCCCCTCGCAGCTGTCTGCACTCCGCTCCCGCGCCTTGCTCACCTAAATAAGTACATACACGCTCTGTATCACTCGCGGCTGATGATCCTCCTCCTGCTACTACTCATGTGCTGGTGGAGGACGTATTTTATTCAGTTTAAAAATTACAAAAAATATATCCACAGGCATAGGCGAAATAGTAATAAATTACTCCATGATCAGACATCGCATCCAACATAAAAACATGTTTCACCCCACACTCCCTACTTACTTTAATCGCGATTCCATTCCTCCTCCGACACTCCAATCGCCGTCTCGTTTCTCCATATTATTATTATTAACACGCCCAGGCGATCAAGCATGCCGCCCATCGGCCATGCCGATTTTTACTAATTACTAGGCTTACACGCTGTTCCCCCATTATTATCAATAAATAAATTTTAAAAAGAAAACATCATTGCAGTGCATTACTATTATTATTGTCATTATTATTGCCCTTTCAGGCTCTCTTCCCCGGCCGACTGTGTAGTCTTTAATTGGAATGCCTCGAAATTGCCAATCCACTCTTCGACTTATATAATAATTCCCGGCTTCTCTCCTCCGTCAAGTCTTAACGATAATTCCCCGGCTTCTCTCCTCCGTCAAGTCTTAACGACTACTGCTTCGCCTCCGTTATGTTTCAGTCGGGCTTGCTCTGACTCTGTGACGGAGTCGGTAGCTGCCAATGGTAAAAAGACAAGAGATGTCTTACTCTTCAAAGGCAACGTAAAACGGAAGTAAGTGTCACGCCTCTGTCTATCACCCACGCGTCCGTTTTACGTCCAATCGGATTCACCCTGTTCGACGCCGGAGCCTCAGGAAGCGTTCCGTTAGAAAGTTTCCGGTCAATTGACGGAATCAGTCGTTAGTGTACTCCCCGTACGGGAAGAGCCCCGTGTTTCCTTCCTCTAGGGAGTTGCTTGGCCACCCTTCTCTCATCCCTGACAAATTGTGGTACTGTAGCGTGGGTTGAGGGATAATCGATCGTATTTATCTTATTTATTAAAAAAAACACTTTATCCGAAGAAATTAGGTACCATCCCGTTTCCTTGTGGCTTAATGCGTTGCCGGTAGCAATGTTTTACACCTTTGAATGCTCCACTGAATGTGGCAAGTGGAAGTGTGAGTTGGAAAATTTTGGTCACCAAACAGAACTAAGTCAAAATTGCGTTTTAATTAATATTTTTTCAAAGAAAAAGTTTTATCTCACCCTTTAAAATTGTGTCGTAAAGTGCTTAGAACTCACCGTATATAATTGATATATGTCAATATAATAGAAAAAGTAAGTGAAAATAAATAGAATCTTGATAAGGAAGAACGAAAGAAATTTAAAAAATTAACAATAAACATATTTAAATGTGTTTTGTGGTAAATAAATAATTTAATGGTCTAAGAGCCAAATACATTTTTGTAAAAAATAAAGTATATTTATTTACAAACTACTAATATGTTTATTTTAGGTGATAATTTTTTTAAATAAAGATAATGAATCAACCATAGATAACTTTATTATACATTAACATTTATATTATAATATATTTTATCACTTAAAAGACAAACTTCATAGATTTTGGCACTAGTTTAGTTTATTTTTAAAAATTAAATGAAAAGTCAAAAATAAATATTCCACTCTAGATTTAGTCTCTCAATTGTAATGGTCAAACTATAAAATAGTCTTTGGATTGTATTTGTTGTTAATATTTTAAAATTAAAAGCATGGTCAAGGAAAAAATAATTCCACTCTAAATTTAGTCTCTATGTGATGGTTAAAATAGGGAACAATGTCGATATGTAATGGTTTAATCTCTATGAAAATGATTGTAAATTATTTATATTAAAACGATGGTAAATTATATATAATAATTATAAATGGTAATGTTTAGGTTAGGTAAATAATTAGTAACTTTATATTTATTAGAAAATGTTTAAAATAAATAGAATTTTGATGGTAGGAAAAAACCTTTATATAAAGAGGTTTGGTTTGATTTTGATTTATTTATTTTTAAATGTGGTATTAAATAATAAATTAATTTAACGTTTATAAAAAATATCATAGTGTTTATTATGTTATGCTTTTTCAAATGTGTTTATGTATTTCTTATTAAAAAAAAAAAAGTGTGTTTCTTTTTAATAGAGAAAAGGGAAATAAGAAATTTTGAAATTGTAAAACCTAATTGAGAACTCCAAACGCAATTTATTTTTTATTTATATTTTCATGAGAAGTATGTGTTTAGAGTAAAAGTGTGCATCTTTGTATATTTTCTAACTTTTTATCGTGTGATGGGTATAAGTGTCCATAGATTCTAAAAGGTAAGGTGATTGGGGTATAGGTGTGTATATATTTTAAAAGGTTTATATATATGCATATGTCTATTATCGTGTTTATGAGTATTTGTCTTTTTTATTTGTATGTGTATGTACAAGTAAACAAAACTATTTATCTATGCATGAGTTCTTTCCAAAGTTTATTTTAATTATAAATTGTGTGATTTATTATATTAAACTGAACATTTTATAAGTAAGCAGGGGAAGATATATAATATAATATTATATTTTTTGTATTTTAATATAATTTTAATAATAATACTATTAATAATATATGAATAATTATCTTGAATGGGGTGTCACATTACAACAGGAAGTCATGTAGCTTGTCTCAGATCCAAGCCATTAATATGGCAGATCGACACCCTTCACCCCACTATTAAATGGAGGGAGGCCATTATTGCCCGACGAGAAGGGAAGGACAACTCCCTCGCGTGAAGAGAATGGCAGCCACAAAGTGTAATGGTAGTGGGAAGCTTGGTACAGGGCTCATGTCGGGCCTTAGCATTATACTCCTACTCGGATGAGGTTGGCTCCATTTCACCTTTACGCTCCATCAACTTGGTCACTCTGAGTGTTGGATCTACATCTAGTTAGCTCTTATTGCATTCGCCCTGCACATTTGCAACCTTCTTGACCCCGCTATGCCAAGGGAAAGAGGCGGGTCGCGGCGCGGCCCTGCCTTGTATAGTTTTGTTGCTAGACCGCGGAGGGTGCAGAGATTGGAGCGTGCCTAGGTCCATTGCTCAAACTCAACAACGAGAGAAGCCCAAAACGATGCCAATGACATATGTTGAGGAGGAGACTCCAGAGGAACCTATCCAGTTTCCTCCGAAATTCCTCCTCTTAACAGTGCCAAAAAATTGGCAACCCCCCATCCATATTCCAGCAAACACAAGTGCCCCAGCCATTGTCCAACAAGCACAAGAAGCCAGGGAAGAGGCCACCTGTATAATTGAGGAGGAATTCCCAGAGGAATTCCTCCATTTGGACTCTGCGGACACAATTCAAACCACAGACTCTGCAGTGGAGGAGCTTAAGGGGGTGGAGGCTATGACAGACTCAGGCGAAGCGACGACGGTCTTAGACATAGAGGTGGAGGGAGGCCCAGCCTTAGCGCCTCCACCACTCTCGACACTCCTGAATTTTTGCTAGGAACCACCACCCTTCTTCCATCTGGAACAACTAACACTTGTCTTTGAGCTACGAAGCCAAATGACTAACCAGATACACCGGGACACCCTCATGCACTAGCGAATTGACATGCTTTATGAATCCTACTCGAATGCACCAGCAACCCAGCGTTGTTCGACCTACGCGAAGCCTTTCGTGCTCCAGCCCAGGGACAACCCCCTCAATGATGATCCGAGCGACACGCCCTCGGGTGCAAATGTGTAATTTCTCTGCTTTGGCTATCACGAGCACTCTTAGTTGGCTCATTGCAGTGCTACAATGCAGTTTTACAGTTTTGTCTCTTGTTTTCAGTTGATAGTCTTTCTTAGTTGCTTAGCATAGTTCGACAAGAACTCGAATCCGCCACCTACTCTGGTTTCCGTTTGACAGGGCAGATGACAAATTTCTATTTTGAACAATGACATCATAGTCTGCCACCTATTCCAGTTTCTGCTAATTCGACAAAACAAATAACAGACTGTAACCATGAGACTTTTTTTTAGTACTCTAAAAACTAAATAATAAGAAATTCCTTTTTTTATTTAAAAAAAAATATATGATAATTAAATTAAATATAATTAAATGTAGAGTCGTCTTAACTAGTATCTAAGATACATTAAGAAGGATTAAATCCTTGAACTAGCGCTCCTAAGCCCCCAATTCCCTTAGGAAAGTAATAAAGATTAAAACATAAAAAACTAAATGCAAAAGGTTTGCGTATGTATGGGTATTGTGGGTCATCTAAAAGTGTAAAAGCTATTACAAAAGGTGTACGTATACGTGTTTGTGAGTTACTTAAAAATGATTTAGAAATATAAAAATTAATTGCAATACATAAATGTTTTTTCTTGTAAAATGTTATATTTTATTAAACTAAATAACATTATATGAATATATTTATGAAGTTACAAATATTTTGTATTAATATTTGGTTTACAATGTACATTCATATTGTTTTTCCTCCTCTTCTCAAATTAGAAAGGTTTACTTTAATTAGATAGTGTGGGGTTTGTTTCTATTTGCGTCAAGTTAGAAAGTATGTGTTTGTTATATCTATGAGGATTGATTCTTCAAGCTCATAAAAGGACACTTACATTATTTCATTAATAATGGTATAAACAATGGTTAAGTATTGTCTTTTTAGTGAGGAAAGACTTCACATTCAAATATATATCTCTATTAATGTGAATTCATATGTTATAAATAACCTGATATTAAAATTCCTCACTCTCTCTATATTACTCAAAACTAAAAAAAAAAATAGTAAAATAATTTTTCCCGAACAAAATTTTCACCTAACAACCCTTTTGACTCCCCTCATTGTAAGCGGAAGTGGGCTAACAACATTTTTCACGTCAATCAAGATCAAAATGAGTGGGTTCACAACATTTTACCCTCGAGCACAAATTTTCACACAATAATATATTTCCTAAACATAATACATCATTAAATTTAGTCTCCCAACAATTCACATCTATTTTCCGGGTCAAACAAGGAATCTTGCTAAATGAAATTGAATATTCTTTGTTCTAACGAATTTGAACTAAAAAGCACAATAAACTATGGAACAGATGTTATTACATGGAATTACTTGAATGGTCGACGCTTCTGGCGTTATACATTGCTTTCTTGCGTTGAATTTGAACAAAGTGCGTGCCAACTTTGGCCCATCTTTGTCTTGTTTTTATTAACTTTTTTTAAAATATTAAATCTTCGTTTAGAGGGCAAGCAAAAATTTGATGCTCGAATAACATAAATTTCAATTATATTAAATATCACGTAGACAATATGATTCCTTTTACGCTACGGTCAAATGATTACCAATTTTGGGATATGGCCAAACTACTTCGTCTCATTCTAGTCGGAATTATGCGTTTGGTATCTATAAATAGGTTGTGGTTCCACATAGCTAAGCATAACTAGTCTAATCCTTAGATCTCTCTTCCAGCTAGCTTAACAAACCTTACTATATTTGTAAAGGCATAAGAATGATGAGATATGGGTATTGTCTTCACTTTATTATTATGGGAAATTTTATTTTATTTTTTAAATTAGATTGATATATCATCAAATTAATTTATCAATCTTTTTTATTAGAATAATATAAATATAAAATCTAAATTATTAAGTATTTAAATTTTATTATATATTTTTTTCAAATTTAATATATATTTTTTAAATAAGTGAATATATTATCAAATCAATTGAATCATATAAATATAAATATAAAATTCAAAACAGTTTATCTTGCCAAATATTTAAGCTCTATTGTAAAAGACTAAAGCATATTTTATTCTCAAATCTTTTTCATAAAATAAAAGAAATATCAAAATAAACAATTTCGTATTAATTTTACAAATGTTATTTTCTAATTTAATAGTAATATTTATATATGATTAAATTTAATTAATATAAATAAAAAATAGAAAAAATAAATATTTAAAATAATAAAAAATATTAAATATTAAAATTGGGATGGGAAAGATGCGTTGAACAAAGATGAAAAAAGAAACATATATATAATTAAACTCAGTCAAAAATATATGAAAGAAAAATGAAGAAATAGTGTCTACACATTCAACATAGAACAAAAAAAATTACTACATAATACATCTCAATAAATTTATACTTTAAGCAACACTTAAATTCCAAGTTGGTCAAAGTAGAATATTTGTATGAAAGTCATACAATTACTATTTCTCATTCTATATATTCAATAATAAAAATAATAATATTTCTCATTCTATATATTTCAATATAATAACTTTGGATTGAAATTATTGTGTTAGAAGTTAAATGTAAATTTATGGTTACTAAAAGGTAAAGGGAATTTAAATCATGGTTAAAAAAAATAAAAAAATTTAAAGTTTTTTATTAATTATATATTTATTTTTTAAATTTTGTTATCTTTTAAGTGATAAAGAAAAAATTTAAATAATTATTTTTATAAAATTATATATTTAAAAAGTTTTAATTAATATATATATATATATATATATATATATATATTAAGTTTTATTTTAATTTGTTATTAATTATTAAAGCAAATAAAAATTTATCATTATGATATAAACCATTATTATCATTATTAAAAATAATTTTAATTTATTAAAATTATAAAAGATTGAATGATTCGTTTTCATATTTTTTTATATTTAAAATTGAAAAAATTCTTCGCAGTTTTAATATAAATTAACAAGTTATCTTCATATAAAATAATTTATATAAGATATTTCCTTTATATCATTTTTCTCATTTGCTTAACCAATTTGTTTATGTGATTTATTTCACAAGTCACCCCGTTCCCGTACACCGACAGAACCATTCACCAGTATTTCGTTTGAGTGAGAGTGACGGCCATACATCCTGGCAGGCGGGGCCACGGCCACGGCCACGACCACGGTCAGTGCCGTTTAATCTCCGATATTGTTAGTTAATGAAGGGCAGAAAAACCGTACCGTAATGGAGGTAGTTTTTATTAGGCATGGGTTGGGGTGGTGGCAGAGGCTGCAGTGACCGGCAGTGGGCAGTGGCTGTCTGTCGCGAGGTATTATAATATGCGGAGGGGGAAAAGGCGGAACAGCTTTAAGGGAGCAGCGCAGGGGCCACGCTGGCATTGCCTAAACGTCCGAGGCGTGCAAGGACGTCGACAGCGGAAGCCGCCAGCAATGATGGGGTAGGCCCCGCGTCTCGGATCGCTCATCTCTCTGCCAGACTTTTGCCACGTAGGACCGCATAGTGTCGGCGGCTTCTCCGGGATCGTCGCCTAACGGAGCGTGAAGGCTTAAGGTCACGGGCGGTGACAAAAGCCGGACTTCCCGGCGATCTGGGTGGGCGTGCCGCTACCGGCACTGCAGTGAGTGTTGCCGGTGCGGCCGGCAGAGGTGGCCGGGCACGCACAGGCACTGGCCTTGTGTTACAATTTCGCCTACATACACTGTCAATTGAATTGTATAACAAAGAGTCAGCGCCGCCCCTCCCCATTCCTTTGATTTCTTAAACCTACGACCGACTCTGTTACGTCTATCTCGATTCTGCCGGTGTCTGCTGTTTCCCGGCCATTCAGCCCCCGGGCTGAGCGGATGCATGGACTAGTAGTTAATGCAATGGATTTTGGAATCCGTCTATGTAAGGTGTGGGGGACCCCAAATTTGTTGGCAGTCACATAGGAAATTAAGGGTCGTGGGGTCGTTGCATTCCGAAACCAGGGAAAGCCATTTGTCATGTGACTAAACACCCGACAAATTATTGAGCCCATTTTATCAACCCTGCCCATCAATTACTCCTCCGTGGTGTCCTAGTATTTTAGACTCAGGAATAAAAGATTAATGACGTGAATTGATGTTTTAGTTGGGATCAACGAGGTATGTAACTCCTATCCCTATGACTCTGCAACGTGACAGTGAGTGTGAAAACGGTACATTCTGACTTCCAAATTTTCACCTCGGGTGTGAAAATGGTACATTCTGACTTCTAAATTTTTACCTTATGAATGTGTAAATTTTGAGGGTTACGGTGAAGATATGAAAATAGAAAATTAAAAAAAAATTAAAATTAAGAGTAAGGTGGAGAGTAAAAATATAAAATTAAGAATAGGGTGGATAGTGAAAGTGTGCAACTCACATAAATTGAAAATATAATAAATTAGGAAAGTGAAATTGCACAAATTACACATTCATTCATAAATCTTCACCCTCATGAGTATGCAAGTTAAGAGTGAAAATAAAGGTGGAGGGTAAAAGTGTACATATTCATTCTCCACCCCAATTAAGAGTGGGGTGGAGTGGATAGGAAGAGGGTACAATAATCCCCACTCCATCCCCCACTCTCAATTGCACATTGTCATAATCACCCCCTAGTTGAGGGTAGGGTGGGGAGAGGGTTGTAAGTGTGCAATCACCACACTCCCATCTTCACTCTCAATTGCACAATGAATATGTGTAAATTGAGAGTGGGTGAAAGTGTGTGAAAATTGCACATTTCCATGGTCTACTCTATCCTAAATTTCCACAAATTGTATTATTTCACATGCACACTTAGTCTATTAATTTGTATACTTTCCTCGTGCAATTGAGGGTGGGGTGGAGTAGGATGGGGTGAAAGTTTGTAATCAACCCCACTTCCATCATGCTCTCATCCTTAATTGCATGATGAGAATGGTCAAATTAAGGGCACAGGTGGAAGGGTGAAAGCATGTGTGGGGAGTGTGAAAATTGAGGGTGGTGGGTTCTTCATGTGAGTGGGAACTAGGGGTGATGGACTGAATCTTCTTCCTTCATAGATGCTTGATGTGAGTTTTATGTTCTCTAATTGTTAGATGCCATTGAAGATTTTTTTGCTCGTTGAGAGAGAAGCCAATTATGAAGCCAGTTACATTCCATTTCCAGAGTGCCAATTCTTTGTTTCTGAAGCAATATAATGCTCATAACATTAGTGTAATAAGCGGAACAAGCCTACTCCCGATTAGAGATTTTTGAAGAAATTACTAACAAGGAATTGTTGTTGGTCTATGTAATATAAAGAACAAGGTGAAATTCTCTATTATCTCCATTGTCCATGACTTCCTTAACCTCAAGACCAACAATATCATAAACCAAAGAGCAATTAAAAAATTGTGAAAGAACCAAAGCAGGAGAACCTCGGGGCAAAGAACAAAGAATCCAAGAGGCGATTGAGGAAACCCCAATCCAACCTAAGTTACCCCATTCACAATGCTCCTAAAAGTTTCAATTGAAAATTGTTTTTTGCTACAAAATTCCCAAAAAACATGAACTTGAAGATCCTCAACAGGGTTATCGAAGAGACGAGACCAATGAATCAGAGCTTGACTTACTAATTCTCTACATTTGGAAGAGTAAGAGATTCCAACCATTGGAAAGGAGCAATTGCCTTCGAACAAACCCCACTGAAAATCCACGGAGCCCCATCACTTCAAGTTCAGATTAAGCATTTTGCAACCACTACAAGACGTCAACCCCGTTGGAAGCAAGAATAGAATCCATATAGAATCCCAGGCATAGAGTCCCCCTCCAAATCCACCAACTAGACCGTAGTTGAGTATGAGAAAAGTCACAAAACTGCAACTATAATCCCCATTGAAGAAACCACCATGATCACCACCAGACATGCAGATCCCACCATTGAAACCAAAACTATATCCACCACTGAGAACTAGCATAATCCAAGCCAAAAGGCCAGTGAAATACCACAATGCATAGCCTTGGACTTCCATAGTCCTACATTGCCAAGTTCAAGACAATAATGGGCATTGAATTTCCATCCAAATAACTTGCATTTGAAAATGAAGTGGGGGAATAGAGGATATCTCTTTGTCCTTCCCAATGCAAATATTTCCTATATTCATTCATTGAATCATAATGGGATTATCCATGAAAAGCCACTTGTTAATGAATCTAAGGGATTAAACAAAATCTTAGTTCCCCTTTTTTTGACAAAATTCTTGGACTAAGATGAACCACAAATTTATCCCATTGATCAACCTCTGAGTTCAAATCCCTTTTAATATGCATAAAAGTGACTTTATCAAATGAGGAGAGGTTTCGTTTAATTCTGAAGATGATATTTTTAAACTTAATCCCCACTGGATTATATTGAGCTATCATTGCCATGATGACCAAAATCAAGTCTTTGAAGACCATTAGGGATCTAATACCTTCCCCTTTAGTGATGGAAAGACGACACCATAAGGCATAATCATATGCCAAGGTGTTCGATACCTTTCCTAATCCCCAAGCATAATGAACTACCTTATTTCCTCCAGGATCGTGACAACTCCCACCTGCACCTGCCTCCTCTAAAGAATAAAATTTGAAGGATATGGGGGTGGGCTTTGATCCACTTATATGTACATGATAGATCACATGATCATTTAATATAATCTCTCTGGGTGCAACCACATGTTTACCTAAGTTGTTAAAATGTTAGAGTAGGAGTGATTGTGACCTCAAAGGTTTAAATACTTCTCAACATTTCATTGATCCTCAAATTAAATCTTAGAGCTAGTAGTTATTCACACCACTACTAAAGAGTAGATCATTTACTTGGAACAAGATGGTAGATTATGCATATGATGATGTTCCAACTTGTAGATGGGCTTAACTACCTCTTAACACTTCATTAATCCTTAATTAAAGATATTAAGAGCTAGTGGCAACATGCACCAGACCTAACCATTCACTATTTAGTGGCAAGAAGATGAAACACGATGC
Organism: Picea engelmannii; assembly: GCA_009831015.1. Classification (NCBI taxonomy): domain Eukaryota; kingdom Viridiplantae; phylum Streptophyta; class Pinopsida; order Pinales; family Pinaceae; genus Picea; species Picea engelmannii. Next base: position 51,895 of record ML795947.1, read on the forward strand.
ATATTTGTAATGTGCTTCGTTGGTTTGTGCATTGATTCTTTATCTAAAAATCCAAGCTAATTCCAACTTCTGTAACTTCTAAAGAGCAATAACATCCTCACTTACTTGGATTAATGAATAATTAGATTGACCTAATGTGTTAAGTGTATGTATCATGTACGAAAAGTTTTATACACAAAAATAAATAAAAAAGTAACTTAATAAGTGGACAAATTCAACATTTTTTGAAAAAATCTTCCTCAAATCTAATAGGAATTTTGTTAGAGGTTATAGTTCCATCTTATTGATGGAAACTTCGACTATGGAACTTTGCATATAAGGATTTTGATTAATTTTAAGACAACACATGTCATCAAAATTAAATAAAGAAAAACAAAATTGCCCCCCCCCCCCCAACAACAACAAAAAAAAACTCTTGAAAAACAATGAGGTGAGACCTAGAGAATGTGTATACCATTTACCCTTTACATTTGTTTTGGAATGTTTTGAGGAATCGAGTTAATGTCCTTGGTTTGGTGATTATTTCACCAAATAAGTCTAAACATTCTACATTCTACTTTTTAGACTTTTTCCAACAACCATCACCGGAATCCAGTGATGTAATTGTGAGTGAAATTACAATTTTCAATTACTTAAATTGCATTTTTGAATGCATAAAATGAATCGACATCATGAAAACCCCTATCACATCTAGATTGTGTAATCTCAACCATTGATATGTGCAATTTCAATAATTCTTCTAATTTTTTAACTAGATTTTAAACAAAACAAAATTGGTGGGAAAAATATACCGTAAAAAAATTAAAAAGTAAAATGTTTATACCACTATATTTTCACCCACAATCTAGGCATTTCGCTTTCCCTAATGTTGGAACTCATTAGTCCCATATTTACATAAATGCCTAACGCCATCAATTACCCCTTCTCCATTAATTTTTTACTATTAGAATCTATGTTGTCGTTAAGGGTACCTTTCCTCTTTCATGTCGTCAATTTCTTACCACTTGACCACGTCTCCCACCACTGAATTATATATTTGTCTCTCTATGTTCCACGGCTTGGGTGAAAGTGTGGAATGAGAAATGGAATAATTTCGCACCACTCATCATCGTTGTGGGGGTAATGAGAAGAATGCAAATGCCAATCACATTGGGGCTTGGGCCTTCTGGAACATTTTGAAAGGGGCCACAGGTTAAATCATGTCTATGTGTTCGAGGCATTTTATAAGGGGAACGAGAGTTAAATCATATCAAAGTGTTTGATGTGTCGACTCGATCTCAGAACCTAGTTATTACAATTGACTAGGACCGGTGATTTTGGAGTTGGGGAGAGGGGAAGTCTCATCTCACCCACATGGCCCAGGGTCATGTGCTTGTGTGTTGATTCATCCCATCATAAGCAAGCTAACACACTACTCAATTCCCCTGTAGCACAAACCAATAAAAGGATATAATGTGTCTTCTTTTAGTGGACCCATGAATCATACCCTGCATGGATGAGATTACTCTGAGGTCAAGAGTCAATGTTAAAAAGGTGGCCACATCTCTCAATAACTTTTACTTATGAACTCATGGGATATAATTGTATTACTTATAGGATATAATTGTAGAGTTGGCTAGTGTTATTTAAATAATAATATAAATATTGACTTGATGTAAGAGCATTTTTTATCATTACAACATAGCTGAACGGAAGAGTTTGTAATTAATGATTTGTTTGATAAAACTATGATGCAATAGAAAAAATTTCTTACCACAACGTCACTACATAGCTGAAATTTTATGTTAAAAACCATCTCACTTATATGAACAAACCAGACATGATGCTAAGTCTCTTCAAATCAATTGTAATCAATTTATATTAAATTACAAAGTACATTAAAAACAATCATGGTTCTTTTAATTTTTGTGTCACTTCCTAATTGTGATGCCAAACCTCTTCGAGTCAATTGTAATGGTCTTTTTACTAAGTAACAAACCACTTTAACAATACTTCTTGATCTTTTATATAATTTATTTTGTTTTCCACATATTTCATTTAACATAGTATAATGTATGTTGGTATATGATTAAAAAGTTTTGAAAGGACCATGGTTTTTATATAATTTATTTTGTTTTCCACATATTTCATTTAACATAGTATAATGTATGTTGGTATATGATTAAAAAGTTTTGAAAGGACCATGGTTGTTTTGAAAGGACCATGGTTTTTATGCAAAGAGAGCCTTTTTGTTAATCATGATTTTAAGATTAAATCTATTTACAATGTTTATCATAATGACTTTAGTGTAGGTGGTACGGTTAAAATTTTCAATTTTTATATAAATTTTGAGAATTAAAAAAAAAATAGAAAATACTCTGAGTAGATTTATGAAAGGAATCATTATGTATACTTAATTCCATGTAGAATTTGACATAAGCTTAAGGTTATATTATCAAATAGTTATAGACTGGGATATGGATCTAGGAATTGGATTATGAAAATGCAACTTTTAGGTATATAGTTTGTGTAGAGACACGACATTTCAAGGGTTTTTTTTATGAAGGATCGGGTCTATCAAGAGTAAAATGGGAAAAACAATAAATTAAAAGATTAACATCACTAGGTCTAAGTTATATTGACCAACAAAACCATTCAGACACCGGTCCTTTCGACATTACCTGCATGCAAGTGAAGTCTCACCCGAGGCATCTATTGGGGTTGTAGGAACTGAGTTTCTGTAGTAGTGACATAATGGGAGGTGATCATCCTTGTCATTCTTACTTATCTATTCTACGCGTGTTATTTTGTAATTTATCTCCTTAGATTACTTAGTGAATTCAGTTATGTATTATCATTATACTTCACATTGTAACATAAAACAAGTACTGTAACATTCATAACTATTGCAAAATGATCACACATAAGACAAATCTAGTCTAACATGCATCAAAAAAGTGTCCATGATCAATCACATAAAATACAAGTAAACACAGTAGTTAACATGATTCACCCAACTTTGGGCTACATCCACAATGACTTGATTCTTTATTATTCTTGATGTAATTGTCTCAGGCTTGCGCACTATGCTTACAAAGATACATCATGTTATCTTTTCCTTCATCTAACCTAGCTACTATGCAGTGCAAGCCTCTCTCTCTCTGCAACATCTCCTTAACATTCAGACATAAAATCTTTCCTTCTCAGCCTATTCTATCACTCTTCTCACAAAACATGAACTCTCGACAGTGCATCTAGAGAACATAACAAAACAAGCAAAAAACCCTACCTTCCCAACCCATTACATATTTATACATGAATTCTAGGGCTTAAAACTCTATTTTTCTCATCCCAAAACCCTATTACAATTCATGACAACTCAAGTTGACTTGTTGTTCGGGCCGCTTTACCTGCTTTTACACATGCATGTTGCATTTGTCTTCTCGACAACTGGTCTTCGAGCTTTTGTGCTTCTTGTTGTTTTTAGCATGCCGAATTGTTTCCCTTCATTTTCGCTCTCTTTCTTCTCTTCTTTATTCTTCCTCTTTATCCTCCTGTTTTATTCTTCCGCTAAGTATATTCTTGCTATGCACTGTCCTCTTGAATGTGCCTCAACTGCACACTCCCGAACCTACCTCGTGTTTCTTCTTCTTCTGTTGCGCACATCTTCCATACTTAGGATTTTTATGAATACTATTTCCACAATGCATGTCCAACAAGCCCCCAACACTCACCTGTGGCTTGTCCCTAGCCACTCAAGCCTGTTGTGTTGTGATTTTCCATGCCTCCATCAACTTTTGGAGGGTCTCCTTGACTTTATGTACCTCTTTCCTCACTTCTGCTTCTTTACTCAAAGTTTCCTCCATGACCTGTGCTGTCAAAACTATGAGCTTCTCCTTAGTCTCTTGCGTTTCTTGCTTCGTGGTGCCCTGCGTAGTGGCCAACTCGCCTATCACCCGAATTTCTTTGCCTTGCATGGGTTTTAATTTCTGTACAATAATCTTCTATTCTTCTTTCATTTGTTCTACTTCAACATACATCTTTTTGTTAGCCAGAATTGTTGTCATCCGTTATGCAGGTGGTAAAATATTAATGCTCTCATTTGCTTGGCGGGACTTTTCCTGCGCCCTCCTTATTTTATCTTCCATCGCCTTCAACTCTGGATTCATTGTGAATTGGCTCCAAATATGAGTTCTCTCGTCGCACATCCTTGTGCATTCATGTTCTAAGCTTTTAATTTTTCAAACTAATGTCTGTGTTGTCCTTTCCCTTTGTTCCCTCTCTTCTGCTGGTGTCCCTGGAACTATTTGCGATTCCAAGTCTTCAATCTTGTTGCAGAACCCTTTTATGACTTCGCTGATCTTTGACACTTGTTCCTCCATTGTGGCTTCTACTATTATTGACGCTTCTGGAATATCTTTATACAATTTTTAGATGGTCATTTGTATGCGCTGAACCATTTGCTCGGCTTCGTCCTTCTTCTTCATTACTTTCTCAGCCTTTTCTTTGGCCTCACACTTTTTCTTTAGTATGCTTTCTACGTTTTGCTCCACAGTGCTCTTTTCCTAGAGAGTCGTTGTATATTCCTTGTGTAGTTTTTTCTTTTCCTATGCAACTTTAATCAACTCACTAGAAGCAGAGTCCGCGCACAGTCATAATTCCTATGCGATACTCGTTTGCAATCCCTATAACATGATTGTGGGCATCTGTGAGACGACTAAGTCTAAGTGACTTAGTCTTTGGACTTGTTCATACATCTCGGGTGTGGGGAATCTGATTACATCTACTGAGATTTTGATCATTCGACACCCTTCAACCATTTATGATAATTGAGAAGTTGTAGCTTCTACTTCCCTCGTCACACCTGTTGGTTGTCCTTCTGTGGATCTTCTTTCTGCTACGCGTCTTACTATCTCCAACTATTGTTGCAATTCAATCAACTGTTATTTCATCTTCATATTGATTTCTTCTTGTCGTTGTGTCATCTGCTGGACTACCTCCTCAGTGGCATCCTTTACTTGGTAATCAATCCGGTCCATGTCATCATCCATCAATGTATAAATGGTTGGTTCCTTGTGCACTTTCTTATTTTTGCGTGCACCTCCTGCTACCTCCTTCCCCTTGTCCTTTCTTTTCTTTCCCATCTCGGGCACTATCTATTGTGTTTGTTTTGTTGATGGTGTGGTCTTCATTACATCCTCTATGCCATTTCCTTGACCATGTTCCTAATTATTCTTTGTATTGTTGCGTTGTTCTGCCTCTTTGTTACCAGGTTGCGTTGTTTCAGTGCCATCTCTAGGAATGTTCCAATCTGGGTCCCAATAATGCATGATTAGATGGATATAATCCAATCTAGGTGCCATCTCTAGGATATGTTCCAATCTAGACCCACTCCTCTCTTGGGTCCTTCTTTTCCTGTACATATATATGATGTCGATCTGCTCGAAACTACACGACTGGTGCATATGCTTCCACCAGTTGTAGTGTTATGCATAGTGTGTCCTTAATGCAATGTCGAATCCTTTCAGCATAGAGAAAAAATTCTATGTTGTTGTTTATTTGGCATCGTTTATTCGTTGTATATGAGAAGATATGGTATTTTTTTGCTAAACATGAATTCCCCCTTAGGCCCAAAAAATGTGCATCCTCCTTCTCTTCCCTTATTGTGAACACAAGAAAAATTAGAAGCCATGGGTAATGGAACTCCATATCTCTGTCTTGTGTGTCGACGCAATCAATAATAAATTGGTTTAATAGGAAGGGTGCCCAACTCATTGAAATCCCTTCCACACACTTTTCTGTCATGGCTATCACTCTTGTTGACACTTGGTCCTTCCTACATTTTTGTAGCAAATTGCATGCTAATGTCTGTGTTGCAATTCTGATAGTTGGGTTGCATATGCTTGGAACATCCAGGCCACACACCCCTCTAATTGTGCAAAACGTTTGTTTCATGGCCTTTGACAAGGCCATGTCTATCTTTTTGTTGGAAAACATCAGGGTGGGATCTCCCCCCTGTGTCGGTAATCCTGTGATCCTTGAGATCAATTCTGTATCTATCGATATTGGCCTATCCAGCCATAGAGAACCTCCATGCACGCAATATAGAATCAACTTAACACATGCATTTACTTCATTGCTCCGTCTGAAGTGTGGGATGTTGAATAGGTTGAGCAGGCCTGCTCACTCTAATCCTTTGGCCCATACCGGGGCTATAGGTATGCTCTGGTTTGTTGTTGGGTCTACCTTCAACTCTATAACGATGGGGTGCCAGTTCGGGGAACTTCTTCGTGTCTGTAATGTCATGGTCTGCATATCTGAGTTGTGGCACTTTTCCTAGCATATATTCATCGATGATGACCCCTTCTGGTATGTCAGATGTCACCGATGTGTGGTTAATATTCTTAGGCACTGCCATTAGTGGGGCATCGCCTTTTCTTGGTGGAATGTAATTACGGGGGGACCTTAGCTCTAAGGATGATGTTGCTCCTGAAGTCTCCTCAACCTCCAGTACCTCTAGTTCTACTGGAGATGCTTTTGTGCGAGCCTTCTTTGGTACATGTATTGGTGCTTTCGGTGGTGTCGTTGTTGTAAAACCCTAGAATCCTTGACAATTGCTTCAGATTTGTTTCTCCTTCGTGGCTCTAATCCTATTCTCGGTTCGCTCTCAGTTGCATGCATCTCATAGTAATAATAATTCATGCTTGGAGATCGTCAACTGCTTTTGTGCCTCCTTGCCAACTGTTCATGTCCCTTCGCACCTTAACTAACTTGTCCAATCTACCAACGGGGTTGATGAATCGTTAAATAAATGCGTCTTTATTAACAAATTCGTCTTTGGATTTTTTCCTCGTACTACCAGTCTGTCGTGATTTTCGATGACTTTTACCATTTATGATTATACGTCATATTTATGACATGTCATTACCACTTTGTAGACATCGTGTTCATGCTTTAATGTCTTTATCGGTCTTGTTAGTACTATATTGTGCAACTGTTCTTGCTTATGCATTTGTTTGCTTCATGGTCTTTTGCATTTGTGTATTGTTTTTGTAATTGGCGCAATTTCATCCCGATATCACGACAATCATTCTTTCTTTGAAGTTTCTTATGCCTTTGTACTCTGTAATATCTTTCTTTTTCTTTATCTACGTTTTATTTCTTTTTCTTCCTTTTTCTACTTTTTATATGTTTTTCTGTGTTTTACCTTCTTACTATAGTACAATTACTATGATACATGTGTTATGGCGCAGTCCATATTACTGCGTAGGCGGTCAACCATCTCTATAGAGTTTCAATCGACTCCCATTCACCATTCTTCCAAGGACTTCTCCATTCAAGGTTTCCAACTGCGCAAAACCTACCTCCATCACATGCCAAATCACACAGGGTCCTAACCAATGCATTCCAAATTTCCTTAGATGTTGCATAAACTTACTGTCATAGAATAATACTAAGTCTCCCACTTGGAATTTTTCTGTTTAATGTGTCTATCATGCCATGCCTTCTCTCTGGCCTTCTGAACTTGTTGATGGAAGCTTGCAACAAACCAATCTTCCTCAAGTTGTACCAACTGTGATAATCTCTCCTCTACTGCGCCAGAGTCTGAAAGATCGATAATCATTGTAACACACAGGCTAGGTAGAATAAACTCCATTGACATCACTGCTTTTTTCCCATAAGCCAACCTAAAAAGGTGTCTGCCCTGTCAACTTTTTGCTTGTAGTCCTATAGGCCCACAAAACTGCAAGATATCTTAAGTCCCAATCATCTCTCCCTACGTTGCATATCTTTGTTAAAGCATTCTCCAGGATTTTATTGAAATCTTCCACTGTCCCATTGGCATGAGGATGATACATGGTACTCTTCTGATGTTGAATTTGAAACTCCTTAGTCAATGTTGCAATTGTGTTATTCAAGAAGTGTGTTCCTTGATCACTGAGTAATATGTGCGGACATCAAATCATGTGACTACATTCTCAAATAGAAATCATGCAAAAGTCCTCGCGGTGTAGTCTACGAATGGTGTTGCTTCTGCCCATTTGGTCAAATACTCCGTCGCGGTGATTATGTACCTTTCCTTTGATCTTCTTACTTGTGGGTTGATTGGCCCTCCAAACTGTATGGCCCATTTATCAAATGCTTGCAATGTAACTTGTGGATTTAAAGGAATTTCATCCCTCCTGGATGGATTTCCCACCCTTTGACAAATATTGCATGCTTGACAATGCTCTTTAAAGTCTTTACGAAGTGTGGGCCACCAAATCCCTGCACACGATTTTTTTTGCGCAGTTGCTTTACCTGTATAGTGTCCTTGTACAATCCCTTAGTGCGCTTCTGTGAATATCATGGTCCTTTCATGTTCCAACACACAACGTCTCAATATTCCATCAACACCTAACTTGTATAAGTTTCCCGCAATAAAATGATAATCTGCTTCTTTAACTACCAGTTGTTTCTTCTGCGCAATTGTCATATCTGATGGAGCCATTATTGTACTTAGAAACTTCACGATGTCCAAGAAGTAATCATCCACCATTTTGACTACAAATAGTTTTGCATCTGGTAAGTTATAATCTAAATTCCCTGCATCTTCTCCCGATAGTATGCGTGATAAATGATCTGGTCCTGTATTCAAATTCTCTAGTTTCACCACAAACTCAAAATCGTATTTTTGAAACAACAATAGCCATCTGCATATTCTCCCCCCAACACTGGCTTGTTCACCAAGTATTTTAGTGCATAATGGTATGTATACATATTAAAATGAGACCCTAGTAAATAATGTCTGAACTTTTGCAACCCGTATACCATTGCCAATCCTTTTCGTTCCATGGTAGTATAATTCTTCTCTACTATAGACAACTTCCTACTTGCAAAATCAATTGGGGGATCTATCTCTCCCTCCTTTAGTTGAGATAGTACTATGCCCAAAGCTATGGACGACGCATCTACATGAACATGGATCTCCTTGTTCCAATATGGAAAGATTAAAATTGGTGCGGTCACTAGTTTTTTCTTTAAGGTGTCCAAACCCTTATGCCAGTCCTCGTTCCATTGGAACTTCGCTTCCTTCTTCAACAACTTTTCCATAGGCATTGTGATCTGCACATAGCCTTTGATAAATTTCCTGTAATATCCTGTTTGACCCAGAGTTTCCCTCAGATGTCTAATTGATGTAGGTGGTTCTAAATCCATAATCACTGCAATATTGGACGGATCCACTAGTAATCCCTATTTGCAGACCACATGTCCCAACAAAATTCCAAACGACACGCAAAAAATACACTTCTTCAAATTCAGCGAAATATGGCATCGTGTACACCTATCAAACATTAGCCTGAGTAATTCTATGTGATCCTTCAGTAGACTGAGCTGTAGATTTTAACCTTGTACAATATTTACTGCAAACAGATTTTCAGTAAAAGAACTCGAAAGATACAATGGAAAATATAAACATTACACAAAGATTTTTCCTCTGGAAACCCAAACTGGGAAACCCAACATATTCTATATTCATTCATATTGTTACATTGTTTACAATACAATATACATATAAGAGCCAGCGGCATCCAAAACCCTAACCCAATGACCTGTATTATTCAACAACCCTAATTCCTTAACCGGAAATAGAAAACCATCGGCAAAAACCATGTGCCGGAAAACTGCCCAAAAATGCGACACGTTTCCCGAGGAAAAAAAAATTCTCGGGGGTGCTGCCCCCCAACCCCCGCGTAGGGGGATTTCGCCCCCCTGTGCGCCCAACAACTCATGAAATTAATATAACACATACCCAACATGAACACAATCCAATCATCTAAGATACTTCAAGGAACTTATGAATAAATTCCTTGAACGCTGCAACCATAACTCTCGAAAAAACTGTAGGGGAATTCTTTTTTCCAAAGGGATTTACTGTATACTGATAACTTCCCCACTCTGTTATGAAATTAGTCTTGTACTGGTCTTCCTGCACAATTTTTATTTGATGGTACCTCGAGAATCCATCTATGAAATAATAAGTCTCTTTCCCTCCTACGTTCTCTAATACCTCATCTGTGAACGATGTTGGAAATGAATCATGTAAACATGCATCATTCAACTTCCTCAGATCCACACAAATCATGATTCCTCCTTTCTTCTTGTCTTGCACTAGCATTGAACTTGTCCACTCTGATTCTACCACGAGTTCAATGATCCATGCGTCCAACATTCTGTCTATTTCTTCTTTCACCTTCTCCTTGTACTTAGGATTTAACCTGTAAGGTCTCTGTCACACTGGTTTAGCACCTAGTTTTAAAAAAATATTCATCTCACCTAAGTCCCCAACTATCCCCTTCATCTATGAAAATGTATTTGGGAATAGGTCTTGATATTGGCATAGTAACTTTGCAATCTTCTCTTCTGTCTCATCACTCCAGTAATCCCTTATCTGCGCAAACTTTGGATTCTCTGTCATCCCAATGTTTACCTTCTGCATCTTTATTGGTTGTGTGTACACAATAGACTCAAGATCTAGCCCTTCTAACGACCATTCTCCTTTTGTTTTAGGTAATTGTACATTCCAAAGATCTTCTTCATCATGTTCCTTAGCAACATTGTAACACTCCAATAACTCATGGACAATTATAGTAGCTCCATGCGCATCGTAGTCTGGTACCACCTCCATCGACCCTTCTTCTGAGAAGATCTTGGTTCAAATATCATGTTAAGCTCCATCCATTAATGGGGATTCATGTTCAAAATTAAATGTGACCTTGAACCTTTGAACCAACTCATCCCATCTTGTTGTTTCTTTGTGCATTTCCAATTCCAGATACCAGTTCTCCGGGATCGTATCCAGTGTATGTATAAACTTGTGTATCCATTCCTCCTTCGGTTTTGAGCTCCATCTATTCTTACACTGTTCCACATGATCTTCTGGAGAATTCTCCCCTGTATACTTCGACGCAATATTCTCTACCTCAATACCAAATCTCACTTGCATTAGTCTTCTACACTGAGACTAGTCTTCCATTCCCTCTTTGTGTGTAGCCCACCATCTGGCTAGAGTCGCTTTTAGGACAACATTTAGTGCCAAAAACCTTTGTTGTTCGGGTACCTACAACTGAAACTCCTTTGCAAACATGCTTATATCAGTCAATCCATCATGCCTTGGTGGATCACATAGCTCTGTTCCAATCTAACACAATGCTCGGGTTATGCATGCACATCGTCTAGTTGATACTTCATGCATCCTCTGTTGCCAATGCTCCACACCTTCCTTTGAATATAATGCACATGAATTGATACTTCTCCAACTTAGCACACCATCTGCAGTGGGATTAACATAATCATCCATCCGAGCAGTCATGTTATACAAGTTGTTAATGCCATTTCCTCTTGCTGGCTCTATGTATCTCTTTCCTTCTGTTGGGTCCAATGGTGCATTAATTTTCAAATATCCAAATTCAAATATCATTTCCCTCCTCTTCATATTAATGATATCCCGATTATCAAAGTCCAATTCAAGTCCCATCAGTGTTGTATATGGTTGACTATCGTCCATGATCTCAATAACTTCAAAGTCTTCCACACTGCATACCCCATCTATGTTCACATGTACTCATGTCAATCGACTAATCGATACTATCTTGTGCTGATTTGAAAGCCATAACTGAACATGAGACTAGATCATCTTAGGTTTTCCCATCATCTCCCAGGTTTGCTTTGGTAATACATTCACATCATATCCCAAGTCTAAAATAATGTTATCCACATCATATTCCCCAATCTGCACACTTAATATGAATTCTCCCTTGGTCCTCTTTCTGTGCAGTACCTGATTCAATACCCTCTGTGCGATGGGAGTTTCCCTTCCTTGCGTACAATGATCAATCATCTCAAGAATTATCTTAGAGTTCTTACCTTCCCAGTTGGCTTCTCTGGCACAATGCAATTGGTGACATGCGACAGAGATGATGTTGATGCTCCCCAATCTTATCTAAGTACCTCTTTTTTTGCCCTATGATATGTCTCCTTTTCTTATTGAGGATCGAATGTTGGTATGGGTATTGTTGACTTCGTTACCCATTTCTCAACCTACTTCCCTCCATTCATCACATCAACTTCTGTTCTAGCTCCTCCGCGCATAACAACTACTATTCTAGGTCATTCGTTGCATTTTTCGACTTATATTTTTTGTACATTCTGATTTGGATTTTGGTTTTGATTCCCTCTTGAATTTTGCAAGTAGTTGAGGACAATATTATGTCGCATGTTCTAGTTCTCTACAATGTGTGCATGTTTTACATGGATTCAAGAAGTCGCGAGCTAAGTGTCCTGGTTGATTACAATTGTAACATATTATCGGCCCTCTTCCTCCTCTGCCTAAAACTCTACCAAAATTTCCTTTGTTTCTTGGAGTAAAGCCTCTCTAATTATTACACTGTGGACCACCTCCTTCTGTCGCAACATTATCCTCTTGAATCATGTACATATCTGAAGTGCACTCCCTCATCAAATCGAATGCGTGACAATGCTTCTCTTCATGTTTGAATGACTTGCAAAAATTGCAAAATAAGTTCCTTGGTGTACTTTGATACTTCTGTAGTAATGGACATTCGGTCAGATGGTGTCCCCATTTCTTGCATATTTCACAATATCCCTCTCTTCGTAATGGATTCGATGCTCTAGTCACCAAATACTACACGAATATTGGGCATTCGTCCTTGTGGTGGCCTTCAGTCCTACACTTAGTACACTAGACTTGTTCTCGTTTCTCCTTTCCTTTTGTGAGTTCTGCCAATTGAATTTCCAGGGAATCCAACCATGTCTATACTTGCGCAATCCCTCCACTGTTTCCTACAGGGGATGCCTCCAATTTCATTGCAATCTCTAAAGATTCAGGCTGCGACACAACCTTCTTCTAAATCACTAACCTGCGAATGTGTGGTAGGAGTCCCAAAATAAACCATTCTTGATGTTGTTGATCAAAGATCTGGAATGTCAGTTTACCCATAAGATCCTTAAAACATTTTTCATAATCCCAAACCGATACAGTCTGCACCTGTTTAATTTCCTTCATCTCTATAATATACTGTGACTAAGACTTTGGCTTCTTGAAGTCTTTCAACAATTCTTTCCTTATCTTCGCCAATGTCATGGATTTTCCTGTAGGTGTGGTACTCTTCAACTTCATGTACCAGAGTACCGCATGGCCTATAAATGTTTTTTCCAACTACACAATCTTCACGGCCTCATCCTGTAAATTCTTTGCAGCCCAATTTGTCTGATAGACAAATAGATGTTGTTCTAGGTCCTCTGACCCAACTCAAATAGTCTGAGGGTGTTGTCTACCCCTGCCATGTTTCTTTGTGTAGTCCTTCCTCTTGGCAATGCTGCTTGACTCTGACTCTGTTCACTACTTCCACTACTTTGTCCTCCATTTCTAACTATGAGTGCTTTTGATAGGTCCCCAATTGTTATCTCTGATTATAGTGACACACATGGGGTTGTGGATTTGACACAGGATCCAGTCTGAGTAGGACTTGAAGACTCTTCTATTATAGGACTATATTGTAACTCCTCTTACTCTCCTTTTATGTGTGGTATCTTCACGATTTGGACTATTGCGCAAGGTCCTCTCCACTCTTGATCATTGTGCGGATATCCTTTATCAGCCCCAATCTTTTTCCTCTTATACCTCCTTCCACTGTGCAATACTCCAAACTCATCTTCTTCCTTTGATATACCTTCTTCGATTCTCTGCATCCTCAACCCTTCCCTTCCTTCTTCATTTCTTCCTTCATTCTCTCTTGTCCTCAAACTATCCTATTGTCATCCCCCGGTTCCTCTATGTGCACGAATCCCCTTAGTAGTCGGACTCCATTTTCATTACGCACTTGTCACACAACAACATCTTTATCCATGTACCCAATGATTTCACGAACCTTCTGCACAGACCTTTGAAGAAGTTTCTTTTTGCAACACTGTATGACTGGGCACAATCTACTACAAATTATATAATATATCCTCCTAATATACTATCCAACTAGAAATCCACTTCGCGAGAAGTTTTATTACTTACATAATTCAACTGTCTTATCAACTCAGAAGTTTAATTCCTCGGTGTTGCGGTTCAATACCTTCCAGTATTCTCCACTAATATTTCTAACCACTCAATCAAAATAATTGAAAATTCTCCAAATAAAATATCATGCAATTATGTGTACACATACCTTTGCATCAATTTCTTGTCACTCATCTGAGGGTTCCTATTCTCTTTTCAAGAAAACTCTCGTTCGTTCCCTTCTAACCATTTTGAGATTTCTTTCTTAGTCGACCTCCAAAACATTCCCTCAATCAAAGATTTTGGGTCTCGGAAATGGAACCATTTGTTGGTGTGTGAACGGTTGTAATACCTCAGGTCCGAGTTATCTTGACCAAATAAAACCTTCAGACACCGACCCTTTCATCATTACCTACATGCAAGTGTAGTCTCACTCGAGGCATTTATTGGGGCTGCAGGAACATAGTTTCTACAGTAGTGAGGGAATGGGAGGTGATCATCCTTTTCATTCTTACTTATTTGTTATACACATGTAATTCTGTAATTACTCTCCTTTGGTTACTTAGTGAATTCAATTATGTATTACCATTATACTTTAGATTGCAACATAAACCAAGTACTATGACATTCATAACTATTGCGCAATGATCACACAAAAGAAAAATATAGTCTAACATGCATCAAGAAAGTGTCCATGATCAATCACATAAAATACAGGTAAACACAATAGTTAATGTGGTTCACCCAACTTTGGGCTACGTTCACAACGATGGCTTCTTTATTATTCTTTATGTAATTGTCACGGGATTGCGCACTGCACTTACAAAGATACATCATGCTATACTTTCCTTCATCTAGCCTAGCCACTCTACAGTGAAAACCTCTCTCTCTCTCTACAACATCTCCTTAACATTCAGACATAGGCTCTTTCCTTCTCGACATATTCTATCACTCTTCTCACAAAACATGAACTCTCAACAATGCATCTATAGAACAAAATAGAACAAGAGAGAATCCCTACCTTCCAAACCCATTACATATTTATACATGAATTCTAGGGCTTAAAACCCTACTTTTCTCATCCTAAAACCCTATTACAATTCATGACAACTCAACTTGACTTGTTGTTCAGGTTTCTTTACCTGCTTTTATGCCTCCATGCTTCTTTTTCCTTCTCGACAACTGGTCTTCCTGCTTTTGCACATCTTGTTGTTTTTAGCATGCTGAATTGTTTCCCTTCCTTTTCACCCGCTTTATTCTCTGCTTTATTCCTCTACTTTATTCTTTCGCTTTATCCTTCTATTTTATTCTTCCGCTAAGTATTTTCTTGTTGTGCACTCTCCTCTTGAATGTGCATCAACTCCGCACTCCCAAACCAACCTTGTCTTTCTTCTTCTTCTTCTGCACACATCTTCCATACTTAGGATTTTCATGAATACTATTTCAACAATGCCTGTCCAACATCTGGTATGTTTTTCAAATTCACCAAGCTGCTCTCTAGAAATGTCTATAGAAGGTGAACTTACCAAAGTGGTCTCGATGGTGGTGTTGGATTCTGCAATGGTAATGGAGAGTGGCCTTACTTCCCAATTCTCTTATACAGTTGGTTGGAGCTTTGCCAATTCCTACTACTTCTATGCCAACTCTTGTTGTAGCTAATACATCATTCGAGTGAGCCTATATTCTTGCTAGCTATCCATTTGGATGGAATTTTCTCCCAACTGTACAAGTTTCTCTTTGCGCTTGTCCCAATTTATAATAACCGCAATGAGGGAGTCTTGGAATTCTTCAAATCACTTCTTTAAAAATGGTATTAGTTTGGCAAAGGTCTCAAGCATCTTTTTCATCTTTGACATCCTATGGTCATAAATATGGAATTGCTCCTTCAAGTGATTGTTCTCCTCTTGAAGCTAAGTGACAAGATATTTAATTACCTCTCTATTTACAACAACAATAATAAAAAATATTATCGTTAAATTGTCAACCCGGGGTCCAAACACTTGCAAGATGTTATGCATTGTATATGCAGGCTCAATTTTCTTTACTTTCACTAGTTTTCTAATATGCTTCCGGGGAAAGGAAATTGCATCACTATTTAGGAAGAAAATGACATTGCAAGAAATTAACACACCACACTTTTCAAGAGAAATAAGCATTCTATGAAAAGTAAACACACTCGCAAAAGTAAAATATTGTAAAGGAAATCAAGCTACAAAAATAAATAAATTCACAAAATAGGAAATGAAAGACTACCTAAACTACACAACACTCTATTCTATTGGAGTGGATCATGTCTCCATTGAACAAAGTGTTGATATTAACCAACTTTGGAATTAAATCCATCACTCATTTCTTCTACAACATACACCAAATAGTTAAAGATGAGACTTCTCTTTGTATTGACAAAATAATTCTTACAATCCCAAGCTGAATGTCTTCTTCTCCAAAGTATTGATCTATATTTAAGAATATAGATGTCAACCTCTTTAATATATGAAAACTGCCATCTAAAATAACAAACATCTAATTATAGATCCACTTGAGAATCAATTAATCTCAAGTGGTTACAACTATTTTCCAGCTTCATAGAGTTCACAACTAAATATAACAAATAATTTCCATAATTCTTGCTAATTCCCAACAAATTTAGAATGTCATTGATTGTCAAATTCGTAATAAGTTGTGTGAGTTGTAACAACTTACCCAAAATATGTTCAAATTGGTTGTTAATGGCGCTGGGTCTCCTAGATCAATGGAGTACACATGGAAAATATTTGAATCTGTTAGCAAAATGGATATGCACAGGTGGGCATCAACAATTTGCCCCACTTTTATCTTTAACAATTAAAACCACACATGGAGGAAGATTTGAGACAACTACCTGTCAATGGGAAAGCACTGAGATGTATCTAGCTATAATTACTCCATTGTAGGAACCTGTAGCAACATTGTACTTCCATGAATTCATAACATGATCAACAAATGAATGGTAGCTACCCAAATTAATCCGGAACACATAAATGTGTAGAAAAACGAATTTGTATAAGCGGGTCCATCGAAATCCACCCTCCAACAATTAAAACCATGAATTTCATCTTCTATTATTTTCCCCAAGTGGCCACATGGTTGGTGGTGATTTATTTCCACATATGTGGCATGATAAATCTGCAACACATAGATATATAGCACGTGGATCTACAACAAACACTTTGCACCCATAAAATCGAACCCTCTTCAACTTGTAACATGTGGATCTGTAGAAAAAGATATTTAGCAACTGCATTTTATGGATTTGTTGCATAGGAACTTTTTCTATAGAAGATGGGAATTTGAAGCAATATTCATAATATCTCGTCCACAAATGAGTCATTACTCAAAAGTAAATACAAAATGCACACTTTTCCTTGTCTTCTTCAATTATGACTAGGTTGAAAGAAGTTCTTGGGTGACACTTAGCTCCAACTTTACCTTCATTATGCTCACCAACAAATTCAATTCGGATGCCAAACACTATCCTACATACCACTTCAAACTTGGATTCAACAAACATGAACCTAACCAACAACTCCTCATACTTGGCTCCCTGTTTCTCCAACACTTGGGCAATGAGGGTCTTGGTGAGCCAAAAATGCTCGGTGGCCTTGAATACTTTGGTGTTTATGCTCCTAGAGAAATCGGAGTTAAAAAAACAACCATAAAAATCCTTGTCAATTTTCTCTTTCACTGCTAGTTTCCTCTTTAACTATTTTATAACACCTCACATGGTAAGTTTGCTCAGGCCGTTGGGTTTCCCTTCCAGCTTTGGTTCCAGTCAATGTTGTGGCTCTCTTTCTAGCTCGTCCAGGTGTCTTATGCCATCATCCCCCGCGTCTCTTCAAGCTAGGCCTTGAGCTCTCCAAGTCAACATCACTCTCCATGTCACCCACGATCACCAAGCATCGAAGTATGAGATCCCACAGAGTACCACGCTGCCCACAACCCCAATCCATGACACCAAAATAAGCTACCCAAACCACAACAGAGACCCCACTAGGAAGCTCAAACTTACGAGTTCCCTAAGGAACAAACCGCTCATGAAATCACGTGGAGAACTTAACAACCTATCACCCTCTCCAAAAAGACATAAGAGAACCCTATAAATATCCAATTCAAAAGAAAATATACCCAGAACCCCGAACAACGTGGTCATTCAACTCCACATGAACACAACCAACATCCTTGGCTAACCAATTGCTAGGAAGAGAGACTCCAACGAGTAGACTGCACTCTCTATTAGTCTCACCAATCACAACCCCCAAAATAGGTGGGACAATCACAAAACAAGAAGCCCACATGCTCCAAAGCAACTAGCCTTTGCATCTAACTGAGCCTGAAAAAAGTTGGACTCTCCCCTTGTCAATTTGAATTGCCTCTGCTTCATGGAAATCGCTCAAGACCCTTCCATTGCCTAGTGCATGACCTAAATTGGTCTCCTTCAAATGCACCATAAACTTCACCCATGTACCATCATCGTCTCAGCAACTGATGTTCTTCCTCCACACTAGGCATAATGAAACCCCACAACACATATATACCATGGATATCATATTAATCATATCCATGGAGAGCATTTTGGATCCCATGTGTCACCCTATCTAGGGAAGTTGTAGTTTAATTATTGAGATTAGCAATATTATGATAATGATTTAAATTTATATTTTGATAAAGACAATTTTTTTTAAAGAAAAAATTGTAAAATGAATTAAAGAATGTTTTCTACCTCCATTGATATCATTGTTTTTAATAAATTTGTCGACATAAATTAGAGTGATCATTCAAGAGGATTCAAACCTAACTCTTGTTAACATGGAATTAGACAAACACCCAATAACATTTGTGAAGATCAATTAAGATATTTCCTTAAGTACACATTGATTGAATTGGAAAACCCCACATTCATAAAAAATAAAGTGACTATTGTCTATCTTTAGATTAAAATTAGTTTTATTACAATTATAGTAAATTCATTTAAGTTTAGATCCATTAAACATCAAGAAAAATAAAAAATAAAATGAAATGCAAATATCTCAATACTTAAAAATTCCAAAGTTGAAATAGATTTATGTTTATGTGTGTGTATAGTGGGTCTAATGGTTAAGAACATGTGTTTCCTATTAAGAGGTCATAGGTTGAGGGGGTTAGGGTATGTACACCTCTATAGAATTTATCAGTCAAATCATTGCATGGAGAGGGTCTCTTGTCCTACAAACAAAGAGGTCTCATATACCAATTTGGTGTATGGCTTGGCAGTAACCTTAAAATTAGATTATTATTACTGTTATTTAAAAAAAAACTTTTCTTTTATAATATTTTGATTTATAAATATTATATATCTCATTCATACTACATTATATCATTATATTATTAGAGAAGTGAATCCAATTGAAAAACATTCTCATAACTTCAATAACAAAGATAAATATAAATTTAATCAGTCCTAAGAGCATTTTATTCAATATCTTTGTCTTCGAGTTAATAGTTGATTTATTTCTCATTTCCATTAATTTCATCTTTGTTTTTTCTATTTCTCTTCGCTAATTTCACTTTTGTTTTTAACTCTAATATTTTTACCATTTATTTATATATTTTAATAAGTTTTTTTGGGTTACCTTCAGTTTTATAATCTTTTATCTCTTTCTTTGATTTTTTTTAGTGATGATGATGATTAATGTTCACTAATACCGAATTGGTCTATCAGACCTTAAGAGGGTAAGTGATTACTTGCGATTCTTTAGAATTTTGTTTTTGTGCTCGAAAAACATTAAGAGAAACTTTCTAAGATCACCATACTTTTGTTGAATTAAGAGGTTAGGAAGGATGGTAGTGTGACAAATATTTTGAAAATGAGATCTAATATGGGTATAGGTTGGACAATCTAAGAGAAAGTGCTTTTCATCTTCAACCTTCTTAGTGTCACAAAGGTGACACACTCTTTCATCCCATGGCGTTTTAGAAATTGACCAACGCCCAGTTTCACTATGGAGCTCGTGAGAATTTGTTCTTATCTTAGCAATGCTTATTTTCTTCTTTACACTTGGAAAAACAGATAGATAATTTTGATATTCTAGATTAGGGTTGATTACATCCTTATAATACCTTAATTTTTTTTTTCCTTCAACTCTTTATCACACCATMTTTTCTCCTTAAATTTTGATTTGACGTTTTTTTTAATAGTATCTTTATTTTGAAAAATGGTGTCTTCCATGATTCCCCAATAGTTTATCCAAGACCGGGCATCTTTATGCCATCCTCGCTTGAGTCAATGGTGGTTATGACTCGATTTTGAAGCAATTTTAGGAAGCCTCTTGTCTTCCATTTTGTTTAACTTGTTCTTATACATTAGGTATCTAGTCATAGCTATGATTTCAATGGGGGAGAGACTTGTTTCTAAGAGGAGGATGGGATAGGGCATATTTCCTTTAATTTTGAGATTATAGGTTATAAAATTATTTTGTATTTTCTCTATCTTTCTCCAGGATTCACGAGAGATACTACAACCCCATACTTCACATCCATAAATAATAATAGGTGTAACAAGATTCTCAAAGAGGATTTTCTTCTTATCCCAGATCCAAATAACAACTAATTTACAATTGTTTTCAAGCCCATAATAAGTTTTCCATCCCCCAATAATCCTTTTATCAATGCTATAATTCCAATTGAGCTTGTGGTGAATATCAATTCCAAGATATTTGTATGAAATCACTTCCTCCAAGTTGTTGTTTTCATATATGAAGGTATCATAAGGTATCTTATTGGATTTAATAATCATGACCTTAGTCTTATCAATATTAACAGTCATACCCATATTGGAGCAAAAATCCTTGAGGATTCTTAGTTGATTTTCAAGATCACGAGGACTCCTTTCCATAAGAACGATATCATTGGCATAAAGAAGAAGATTAATGACTATACCAGTGAGAGTAGGGCCGACACAACCTGCTTTTTCCAAGCAATCTTGTAACTTGTCAATGTATATGCCAAAAAGGGTAGGGGACAAGGGGCAACCTTGTTTGACTCTGATATTGCAGTTAATCTCTTTTGACCAGCCCTCAGTGTTTTTAAACTTAGAAATAACTTTCTCATACATTATTATTGCAACAACCCTCAACTCGAGAGACACTTTTATCTCTTCCAACCTATTCCAAAGGTTTTTCCTAGGAACCATGTCAAAAGATTTTCTAAAGTCAACAAAACAACACAAATATTGGTTTTAGTATTGCAGAACTCCTCTATGATGATCCTAAAGGTAACAAGATGGTCTACAGTTGAATGATATCTCCTAAACCCGACCTAGCCTTTATCTCTTTTACCATAACTTTCTAGCCAAAGGCTAATCTTCTTTTCCAAAATAATTCCATAAAGCTTGGCTAAAATCGGGCTAATCATAATGGTCCTATAATTAGAGGGAATGTTTCTATCCCCATTTTTAAAAATATGAATAATGAGGATTTGCATCCAGGTTTTAGGGAAGCCCTACTTGACTGCTAAATTGAAGAGCTTGTATATGTGAGGGATAAGGATTGGCCCTCCAATTTTAAAAATTTCATTTTGGTAGCCTTCAATGTCCTTAGCTTTCCCATTTGCAAGCCACTTAACCCTGAACTCTATGTCATCTAAAGAAAAAAATTATTCCTTTGTAGGGACAATAGGAATGGTGTCCATGGCATTAGGGAACTCGTAAAGTCTTATAAGGTAGGAATTCCAGTCCCTTAAGGGAATCCTATTATTTTCTTTAGTATTGCGTTTTAGAATTTGACTCCAGAACTTCTCAAGATCCAGCTTATATAGTTGTGAAAATTGTTCTTGCCTTTATCTTACCTAAATTTTTTCCATATTATTATTATTAAATTTAAACTTTTAATTTTTATTATTAAATTCCCTTTGCTTATTTTTATTAATTTTCAAATTTCTAAATATTTAATATTTTTTAATTAAATATCAATAAATATTTCTTAGCCTTTCTCCATTACCCTCACTTTGTATTAGTATAACCATTTGATTCTCAATTTCTCAAATATGAGCTTCCTTTGATTGTGTTCTATTATCAATGTCACACATACACACACAAAATAAGGCTTGTTGCATCGATAAAAAGACCGATTACATAAATTCCTTCAACGGATTCCCACAAAACAGAGTATAGTTTTAAATAACTAAATGCATACAAAAATGAAATTACTAATTGGGAATTCCAAGTTTTCTTGCAGATAGTATGCCTAAAAAATTGACACAAAACACATATGACTCGAAAATCTTTCATACTATTTTACTATTGCACATTGCTTTGATCTTCCTTCTTCTTTCTAGAGTGGTGGGTACCATCGCCTTTGATTTCCATGGGAACCTGGTTCTGGTACATTGTTTCAGCCTTTGCTCCCCCACCTTGATTATAACTTTGAGTTCCATGGTTGTTTGAAGCCAATTAGAGATTATCCACTTGTTGAGCTAAAATCAAATCCCCTAGAGTCTGCTACATTATGCTTCCAGGGAGTCAATCTAATATTTATAGCCAAGGAGAAGGATGGAAAGATTAGCATTGCATGAAATGATGGATTTCTCCAATTCTGTCACCTTGGAGGTAATGACCAGGATTGCACTATTGTTGGCCTGTGTAATTTCCTCATGCCTACGAAGATTTTTTTTTGAACTCCCAAGCATCCTCACCTTCCATTGTTTCCCTTTCCACATGCCTTGAAAACATAGAGATATATAACAGTGGCTCGCTAAACCTTGAATCGAAACCCAATATTGGAGAAAAGCTCCAAATTATCCTTGCTCAGAGGGCTCTATGCAATGCCAAATCCATTATTAACGAATTTTGGGATAGAGAATTCTCATCCATGACCAAATTCATTGGGAAATGAAACGTAAAAATCATGCAAATTCATTGTCAAAAACTTCAATCTTTCCTCAAATAACAAGGAATATCTCCACCTCTGCCGTGACATTGGAAAATATCCCTCCATCTGATCCAGGTGGATATCGATGGCCACCCACCTATTCAGACTAGTTCATCTTGGCATTTTTTTCCTAGTTTTTGGGTCCTGAACTTCCGGGGCCATTTTGATGCCCTAAAAAATATTTTTAGGGCTCATCACAATCAAATTGTAGATGAATAAATTTTTTTATGGCATAATGTGTAGTCCTTGGATAGACCTTTCCAACGGGCTATCGTGTGCCTAAAACAAATATCGTACGCAAAAGTTATGACTCTGGGAAGTTGATGTACCAACTTACCCCAACTGAGCCCATGTGACTTTTGGTGCTTCATCTCCTAGGGTTAGGTTTTTGGATGTCTAGAGTTTTGGCATTCATGTTTATTGTAAAAATGATTTCAGAGCCTCATTTTACTCATCTTCTTGCGAATGAGTGCAACCATCACATCTCTTCTTAGAGATAAGTTGCTGCAATTGTAGCAAGCTTGTTTTTAGTCTGCATTTTACAGTTTCAACATATTTCTTTATTGAATAGAAGCCAATTTTACTGTATCTTTGTTATTTTTCATTGTGTCTCTTTGTTAATAATAATAATAATAACAACATGTGTTCATTTAATTCTTCTCATAAAATCTGGATCACCGTGAACCAATTCTAGACTAACTCCACCCATTGTTGAGCCCCAAAAATGTTGTACTAGGGAAATTCCCTCCCTCAAATAATCCCATATCCATTGTGTCTCCCCATAACAATGCATTGATCTCCCTTGTGTGAGATCCACCTTAATAAATGTATGTAGACTCATTTGATCCTACTATCCCTCCACCACTTGCTCACCATATGTGACCTTGGGGGAAGCCACATAATTTGTACTTCATGTATGCTCTACTTGGCCATTCTAACAATAATTAATCTCCCACTAATTAAACAATTAGGGGATTGTGGCATAATGAAAATCCTCATTTTTCATAATGATGCTCAGGCTTAACAAGGATGCCAATTTTGACCTAACATCCACGTCTTCATTCAAGGCCCTCCTAATGTGGTAACAAGAGACCTTATCAAATTGAGAAATAATCTTCTTACTTCGAGCTACAATGTCTTGAAGTTGATTCCCTCTAGGGATCGACTGGGTAATTATTGCTCGAATGATTAACAATGAATCCCTAAAGACCATTAGGGACCTAATTCCTTGATTTCTAGCGATATTAAGCCTGCACCATAGAGAATGGGCTTCAACAAGGTTATTTGTCACCTTCCCTAAACCCCAAGTATAGTGCACAATTCTCTTCCCATGGGATCACAGAGACTCCCACCCACACCTGTTGCTTCTAGATAAATATTATATTACGTTATTATCAATATTTTTTAGACTTTATTCCTTCTTACTATTATTTAATTAATGTTGTATTATCAATATTTGTTGGAGCTTATTCCTTTTTTATTTTATTTTATTTTATTAATCATAATTAGAAGAATTTATGTTATAAAAGGGATGTAGCCAAGGTTTACAACAAGATTACAAAAAATGATAACCTTATATTTTAAGAAAAATGATATCTCCTTCTTTGTCGAATACAAAAAAATAGTTATATCCATAAAAAACTACATCCCGATATTTTTTACATGAGTAAATTCAGACAAAACGACTTTCATAACAAAAGATAGAAACTAAACATGTCTAAACTAGATTATGTGTCCAATTTCTTGTCATAATTGGTTTTTCTACTAAAGGATTTTTTTTCTTCTTTACTATATCGTTGTCCAAGCTTATTTTTCATTTGATGTCATCCTTGCTTTTCCTTCTAATCTCGATTTGTCTTGATCTGGGAGTTTTGGTTGTTATAAAATCTCATCTTCTTCATCATGGTTTTCCCAACTTGCCTTAGTCTGAGGGCTAAGTGGGAGATCTATTTCCTAATCCAAAGTAGGAGGAAACACAAATTCCTCTTCCACCATACCTTGTGGTGTTGAGTCTTGTTGTAATGGAAGGTGTTTGTTTTATGGTGTGTGCATAATTTTCTCTAGATCCACTTTTGGCTCTTCCATTGGTGGGTCCAAGTAAGGTGGATTTTTCTTGCTAATCAATCAATGCTCTTCCTTAGCTCCAATCCACTAGGTTGGTTTATGCTAGTGCTTCCTAACTTTTCTTTGGCCCTTTTGGGCAATGTGCTACTAAATGACCTATTTCAAAACAAGATATACAATGGAAAGATACATGTTCATAGTTGAGCTTTTGTGTCCAGGGGTAGTTTTCACCTATTAAATTATTTTTTCCATAAACCCTTTGTTGAAGTCCATTTCCACACATATTCAAGCATATGTTGTTTTTCTACGATTCTTTGTTTTAGCACTTCTCTAATGGAATCTTCCAAGGGATTTGTCGATGGATCGAAGAGAGGCTAAACCTCTAAAATGCAAATGTAAATTTGGAAGTCTAACCCACATAGGATCCGAGGATAGAGTATCTATCATTGGATCGAAATATCGGGTTCATGTTTCATACATAATCTGGAATTTCCTTAGAACCAGAGTTAAAATCAAATCCACGTCTTCTACAAGATCAAACTCAACAATGAAGAACCACTTTGCACAGGGGTTAATAAAAGCTTCCTCTTTATCTCAGGTTTGTCCAATATCAAATTGTCTAGATCAACTAAGCGAGGCCAAAGACCATTGAAGTGGCACACAAGACCATTGATACTATAAAATTCCACATATTCTATAACATATTTCCTTATGGGAATAGTTAAGTGTGGGGTGCCTTGAATCAAAAGATAGCGAGAACACAATACGTTCTTCACAATATCACTCAAAGAAGCCTTACCTAAATTACCATTAGAGGGGAGAGGGTCGGATATGAACCTAATATCCATGATGGCTCCCATAGACTGCCTAAGATTAACTTCCATGTGAGTACCAGATGCACTAGGGGAATAAGAAACAACTAGAATTGAAGGTGTCACCACCATACAAATTTTGGAATCGCTAGGCGAGGGAGAACTAAACAGGGGTGAGGAATCCACTGCTGCCACCATAAATGGATTCCTAGAAATGATGCCTGATGAGAAATGGCCAACCATGTGAGGCCAGACCACCAAGAAGAGTCGGGGGTCGACTTGCACAAGTAACTAGTGTAGAACCCTAACTATCACTGCTTTTCTCCTTTCTCGTTCCACCTACTCTTAAGTGTCATTATTTAAAATTTACAATGACATATAAACAATAAAAAATTAAAATGACACATAAATAATTAATTATATGTTAGGGTAAATAAATAAGATGGTAACACACATTATAAGAAAATTTTAAAATGACACGTAAATAATGATTTATACGTTGTTATAATAATGACTTTATGTCATAATAATAAAGTTCAAAATGCAACACATAAAACCATAATTACATAAATCATATATAGAGAAATTAATTGAATATGTCAGTCGCAAATTAATCAGACGTATAAATTGATTAAATTCAACTACCCCACATTAGAATGTATTTCATTACTCTATTGCTCATTATAAGAAAAAACAAATAATAAAATATGTTTTTTTAGATAATAAAACCATTTTTAACTTGGAAAAACAAATTTTGATTTTTTTTTAAATGTAAAGTAAAAATTATAAAAGAGTTAACCTCTAATATAACTTTTTTCCACAGAAAAAATTCTCTTTATATTCAAAATGACCTCTAATATAACTTAGTATTAGAATGATGATATTATTATTCTCAAATTAAGCCAAAAATCTTTCTCCTCATAAAATCTATGTATACTTATCCATAATTATTGTAATGCTATATCCTTTATCTTTTAGATATCTAAATGAAGTATAAAAATACTATATGGTGGAAGGTTGTCAATATTTAAGTCAAAAGAGTAAAAACCATAAATTCCACATATCAAGTGTGTTAGTAGTAAGGCATTTCTAGATATATGACTAAAAGAATGGACACGAATACATGGAACATTGAAGAAAAAGAAAATAATACCTTTGTCTCTCAAGTTAAGAATCAATGAGTAACAAAGTTGATGCATTTTAGATATCTAAATGAAGTATAAAAATACTATATGGTGGAAGGTTGTCAATATTTAAGTCAAAAGAGTAAAAACCATAAATTCCACATATCAAGTGTGTTAGTAGTAAGGCATTTCTAGATATATGACTAAAAGAATGGACACGAATACATGGAACATTGAAGAAAAAGAAAATAATACCTTTGTCTCTCAAGTTAAGAATCAATGAGTAACAAAGTTGATGCATGAAGGTAATAATGTAAAACGATATCCCAATGATAGGTAAAATTTGAACTTACATATATTGAGTTTAGAAAGCATGGAAATAAATATTCTTTTTACATGGGATTGTTTTATCTGTGAATGGATTAATACATTAATTTTTTTATTAAAATAATAAAATTGATATTATAATAATAATATAATAATAATCTATTTTTAAGGTCACGGCCAAGCCAACACACCAAATTGGTGTATGCGACCCCCTTGTTTGTGGGACAAGGGACCCCCCTCCGCCCAACGATTTGACTGGTAAAGTCTACGAAGGTATACATACCCTACCCCCTCTGGATTTGAACCTGCGACCTCTTAAGAAGAAACACATGTTCTTAACCATTAGGCCCACTCATGCTGTATATAAATAATAAAATTGATATTACTGTATTATATAAATAATAAAATTGATATTACTGTATTATATATTTAGTAAAAGTTGATATTATCTAAACATCCTAAAATGTAAATTTAAGATCAAAATATTTTCTAGTAAAAAAAAGCTAAAACAACATAATTCTTTTAAATTTGATTTTAAAATGATAAACACTATATATAATATTTATTTGATGGACAACACACTTATAAGTATTTAATAGTAAGTTCCATGAGATAGTACAGTTGGTGAGACTTGCGCACACTCTTTCGGTACGGAGATAAGTCACGAATTCGAGCCTAGTGTTCTTGAGACTGTAGTTTAGCATCCATAGCATTAACGAAGTGAAAAAATATTAGTGAATTTCCCACAACATTAAATGTTGAAAAAATATTTCATAACAATAACATGGATTTATGTTTATGTTCAAGTGAGCTTCATAACAATCAGAAGAATCTGAAACCATCCATCCTAAGAGGAGAAAAACGAACTTCCAATCAAATAAGACATCTCGATTTAAAATTTATATGTTATAATTTGAAGAAATGAGAATTTATATTATTTTTTATAACAACCAAAAGAATTTCAAACCTTGCATCGTACGAGGGGAGAAACAAACTTCCAATCAATTAGAATATCTGAATTTAAGATTTATTTGTTGTAATTTGGAGAAATGAGAATTTATATTATTTTTTATTTTTAAAAACATATGTAAAGAATCATCCGCAATGATGGTTCTAAAATTTCTTATATGTTTAAGAAGTAAAAAATGGTTAACATTCTCAATCCATTCTATGGAAAGATTTAAAAATATTATTTAATTATATTTACCAATAACCATTCAAAATGAAAGAATACTTTATTTATATAAAGAAGATTATGGAAAATTATAATCAGGTGGAGGAATTGTTGTATATTGAGAAATCAAACAAAGCAAGGGAGGTTTCTTTATTAAGCTTCCTTGGCCTAAAATATTCGGAGAGGAGAGTGGGAAGGATGAACATTTCTCAAGTCCTCTTTGTTGAGCTAGGATAATTTCTTTGTTTCCATAGATTATGCATTTATTGTTATATTTTGATTGTATATTGTTATTGTTATATTTTGATTGTATATTGTTATGAGAGAAGAGTGAGAAGCGATGAATATTTCTCAAGTTCTCTTTGTTGAGCTAGGATGATTTTTTGTGCTCATAGATTATGTATTTTTTTTGTTTGTTATATTTTGATTGTATATTGCTATGTATGTGCACATTTTATGTGTTAGTATAATTGTATTCAATCATATTTGAGGTTCATATAAATGCAAATAATGCATATGGAGTGATAGATTATGTATAAATAAATTGTGATTGCAAAAGGAAATGAAATTGGGTGAGATTTTTTGTATCATATGTAATATAGGTAAATTGCAATAAAATTGTTTTGAATTCTCTACAACCAATGATATTTGTGTTCAATTTGATTAGGTTATGTTTTTTTTTTTTTTTAAGTAAAAAAGGGTGTTGTCTGCTATATTATATTAACAAAAAGATATAGCGGTGCCTCAGCCGCCAAGTGTGCCGCCATTTTACCGGAAACCAACACAACTTGGGGCTCATATGTTCCTTCTGGATAAAAAACAAAAGATTGTTTCGCCATCTGTCCTACCCAAAGGAAACTAGGATAGATGGCCATGCATCGACTTAAAACTGTTTAAGGCATTACAAAGAGCTTTGTTATAAGCCTGGACTTGACTCTGAACAACAAGAATTAAAGTAGATTAGGTTATGTTTTAGTATTCATGAATTGGCACAATTATTTAGCTCACTATTCTAACTCAATGCGTAGATTCGTTAATGGTTTTACTTGTGTTCTTTATGGTTTAGCTATGTTAATTAAATTATATATGCCAATATGAGGTAATGACCTCAATCCACTTTATCTTAGGGTGGCATACCATCGACAACATTGTTTCCATTTCCTAATTGTGTTTTATACTACAACATTTAGTATGCATGGAAATATGTTGTGGTCACCACCCTCATCAGTTTGCATTATGTTACTTACATCTTGAATTTATGTCTACGAGCCATTTTCCATAGGAAGAATTTAGTTAGTGCATCTTTTGCTTGTTGAATCTTGACTATCAACTCACCTTTGCTCAATGAGAATAGTTTTAAGATTGCTCATCCACTCGCAATTTTCCCCATGTTTGCTTGAATCCCGATGATGCAACATTTGTTGAGGAGTTATAAGTCATTATAGGAAATGTACTTGATGTGCTTTCTGAACACACCTTCAAAGATGGTATTGCTTGTGGAGAGGAGATTGCCTTGTGCCCTGTCCTTTCCTGCACAACCACACTTATGGTTGAAATAAATAAGTCCAATCTGCCACCTTTGTAAAATGATAAACAAAGTTCAATACTTGCCCTTATAGTGATGGATATTATTATCACAAACATGCTCTCACTCACTCGTGTTCCTTCATATGATGGGATGACTAGTGAAATTTCAATATTTAACTTTGATGGATAGTTTCTTTGTGCTTCTATCCTCTAAGCATGTGACATATGAGTTTTGTTGTAGTTACTTTGACAACACCCTTCGTAAAGAATCCTTGTGAAGGTGGGATACCCTTATGCCCCATCCCACCTCCTTCTAGGAGTTACACCATCTATTTTTTTGAAGAAGTTGCTAATCCCATCCATCATGCTCCATTGTCTCCTTTGCATGTCATCATCGAATGTATGAATTGTCTTAAACAATTTCCTCTTTCCTTACTTTTTGAACTTGGTGTTTGTTCAACTCTCCACCATTTTGAAGGGCATATCTTTTATATTTGAAATCTTGTACATGAGGTATGTTATTAGTTGGAGGATTTGAAATTGAAAAGGTACATAGGTTATTCACTTCTCATTCAAATGCATGATATACCCTTGAATAATTGTCGCCCTAATGCCTTCAAAGTTCCTCTAGCAACCCTTGTGCCCTACTCTTCCTCTAAGCATGCCACTAGAGATTTTAAAGCCCTCAATGATTCCCATGGTATTCAGAGTATTGTTGATTTCTTGTTTTTTATGTGAGAACCATAAGTTATGGAAATCACACAAAAAACTTTATCTCTTCATTGCTTGTACATCACCTCATTGATCTACCAACCATTCTTGGCCTCTATTAATCAAACAATATGACACCTTGATAATGACTGGGAATGGAGTGTTTAGTTCATGGACCTTGCAAACATAGACCCAACAATTTTGTGTGCTACAAGAACCTTGAGATGATAGCTACTACATAGAAATATTCCTTTCCAACATGATTTTGATCAAAATTGTCTTTTACAGTAGAATACTAGCATAGTGGTGTTGACTTCAACATTGCTCGTTGCCTTTTGTGACCCACTCAAAGGGAGATTCACTACATGACACCACCCCACTCCCACTAGAATACAAGACCTGTATAGAATCACAAATACAACATATTGACATGCTAGCACCGTCACGATAACTTAGACATTGATTATGAGGGAACTTTGTTCTCTCATAATCATTCCCACCATTAAATGCAACATAGTGGTTGGTCTAGCATAATGGAATGAAACAAATTTCTTGTGCCTTCTCTCAGGTTAGTGACTAACAACATATTTGATATATATTGAGTTGTTTTAACACTACATGGAAAGCAACAATGAGTAGAGGTTTTAGAGAAATCACATCTCCTTGCTCTATTTTAAGTGGAGGTTTCTAATGAAGGTGGGTAGGTGGAGGTTTTAGTGAATGTTTTTAGTCGATGTTGCCTAAACCATTATGGTGCATGGGTGTGATTTCATATCACATAGATTGTTATGCTTATACATATAAACATACCATATATTACAATTAATAAACATCGCCTCCTACACTAAAATTTTGTAAAATACAATCATTGAAAAAAACACCACATGGTGAATACAAAACATATAAAATCTTCAATGTGTATTAATGAATACAACACATATGTGCATCGTGTTACAAGTTGCACCAGTTACATTTCAAATAAAAACCTAAATTTTATAAAAATTATTTTAAAAAGTAGACGATAGTGCTTAAACAAATTATAGGTGCATCGGTGTGTACAATACCATGCGCATTGTACTAGGGCTAACATTCAATTTTATTATTATTATTATTGATGTGCCAACTAGATTTAACCGCACTATTAAAGAGTTATATAGTGTTCATCATAGTAGGTTTTAAAAAAATTGACCAACAATGCACGCATAACATACCACCACACCAATGTGTAACACTAACATGTGCATTAAGGTAGGTAACATATTTCATAAAAAAATCCTTCCAATGCACCCCATACCTATAAATGCATTGTATATTGAAATACAAGGTGCACCATGGTAGGATAAAAAAAATATAAAATAAAAAATCACCAAAACAAATTTTCATTTCAATTTTCATTTAGTGATTCAAATGCATACAAACATTGATTCCCTATCCCCCTATGAGTGCACCATTGTCTAATGTTGTCAAATTGCTAGATTTTTCCATTCCTCCTCTTCGATAGCATATTTGTGTTCATTTAAAAAATAATCAAAAAGTAACAAATCTACATTTTTTATTTATTTATGTGGCAACTCTCTGTCTTCAACAAAGATGAAATCAAGCAAATTGACTTTTATCTCTTAATTTACATTTCACTAGTTTCACTTTTCAAATTAGCCTTTCAATTACCTTTTTTCATTTTTTTTTTTTTTTGAAAAAAATACCACTGGTGTGCCCCTAGGTCTTTGCATGCTTTGGCAATCAATGTGTTCATAGGTCACATGGATCAACGCATTCTAAGCACACTAGGAAGTTGCATATGAAACATGTGAAAATTTAGTGCACCCTCGGTGTGGTAATGAATGCAAGGGAGCACTGAGAGTGGTGCTCCATCGAAGATAATGCACACGACACATATTTGATAACTACACCAAGTGATGGATGAATAGGTGCACCATCGCAATGCTATCCTATAAGGGTAGCACATTTCACTGATGCTATTCTACTTTGGTGTCTTTTTGTAAGACTTGTGATGTATTGTCGTGTAGTAGTAACACCTCTTTTAGTGCTACCCTAAATTACTAAGTGCACCATCAATGTGGCTTCTCTTTCCTATTGACGTACCAAATAACGTAAAATATATGTAACATTTTTTGGTGTTCCTAGTAGGATTAGTGGCACCATTTGTCGATGCTCCTTAGTAATACTCGTGCATTGGTATTTACATTGATATGTTGATTGACAATATTATAAATGTATTGGAGTAGTTAGTGCATTAATTAGTTAATGAGCACACTACTTATGGTGGGTTGTTCATTTGTATCACACCTAAGGGTTCGATGCAAAGAAACTACAATGCACCAATGATGGTGCATTTGTTAAAAATGGTCACATCAATTGTGTTACACATGTTTTTTTCAAAAAGAACAAGTTCACTATTGAAGTTATATTATAAATGGTAATTTAAGTATGATTGTATGTTTTATATCAATATTTTTCTAATGAGAATTGTGTGAATCAAGGATATTCACAATAGCAATAAGTCGAAGCATATAACATCATGCATATATGGGAAGTTTGAGAGAGACAAAGGGATGTGTTATCTTATTTTATTACTACTTAGACTCACATACTTTTGAGGGATGTTGGTCACCTAAAGTTTTATGAGGAGGCTAAATTCTTTAATGAGAACACAACTTTATTGTTGTAGTTGATTTGTCAATAGGATCATGGCGAGTACGCCTTCATGTTTGATCTTGATCTGTGGTACCAATAGACGATTGTAGGTTTTTTTATTTCATCACTAGGCTATACGGGAGGGAGGGGGGTTTTCCGTATTTCACAATTTTTTCCTTTAATGTTGCAAGATAGAATCAATTGGAATATGTGCAATTATATTAGTTTGGATTTTATTGACCCCAATGATTTCCAAGTTACTATAGACCAAATGAGATTACATTCGTTCAAATCAGAAGAGGTTAGATGTTTGTGCCTTATTATTGTGACACTAGAACACCATATGACCAATGAGAAATACATTAGTTTCCCTATGATATACTATGTGGATAGTCTATTTCATAGGCCTATATTGATCATGTGGTTTGCTATTATTTTATGATAGTTTTGCATTGCTCTAGATCATCCTCGTAGCATGTTGGAGGGGAGACGTCTCTTCTCCTTTGCTTCTAAGTTGTTTTCTTTATTTTTGTAGATGTTTTTGGTGACTTAATCGACATTTGACCAAGACCATCCTATGTTGATGATTTATGTGTGTATGCGCATGTGGGGGGAGATGTTTTCCCAGAGGGGCCAACTGGTTACCCATGTATGTTAGTGGGTGCAAATTATTTTTGTTGTGTTAGGTAGTGAGGATGATTATGTCCTTGATCTTGCACAATATCCATATGCAAGGATGGACTAGAAAGGGTGTTAAAACATCCTATTTACTCCAACCAAGCCACCATATGAGAGAGGTAATATTATCCTTATCTTTTGATTATTCTAGTTGCATAATTTTTTGTCTTATTTAATGCACATGCTATTGGTTATAATATTTTGTTTAGATTCCCTAATTATTGTTGTCTACTGTTTTGCAAGCATTAGCTCGTATGTTAGTGAGGGGGCTCATCCGTAGCCTAATAGTTTGTTGAGCCACCTCAATAGCACATACCTTGCATGCAACATAAACAAGATCATCAATTTAGTCACCGGGTCACAGATTAGTTGTATAAATTGATGGTTATCTTAAGAGTGGAGTCAATTCAACTTAGAGTGATGGTGTAGGATCTTGAGCTTGTGGGGATTTATGCAAGCCTTCCTTGTGATATGAAATTATTGATGCATCATATTTTCAATATCTCGATCCTATTCTAGAGGGTGAGGTTGAAGGGGTGACAAGATGCAAGATGCGCTCATCTGTCTTCTTCATTTGCTCCATCCTCAAATAATCAGATGTCTGAGGATGATCCTTATCCACCTGTGCCACCAACTACTCTTACCGATGCACCCATTGATCCACCCACAATGCACCCACCATCAATGCATTCACTGATCCAACTACAACATTATCTATTGGTCTTATTGATTCACCTACTATCACACCTAATACAACATATAGTTATATTATAGACAATATCTTATCGATTCATTTAGATCTTAGAGATATATATCATAGTGCAATTGTATTCTTACGTAGCATAGGTATTTATGTCTTTGGTTCTAGCGTCGGACCTAACAATAGTTGACATGGATATTAGTTGGTGTGATGTATATTTGACATGTTTATTTGACTTGATATATATATATATATATATATATATATTATAATATATAATTGTTTATTTATATTACACATTTTCATATTAGGTTGGTGTTGCTTGAATTATAAAATGTATTATGTCTATGTTAATGATTATCATTATTAATGATTTACCTAATTTTAAATTAAAGTACCAATTATTTAAATTTGAGATGCAATATAATGTTTAACTTTTTTTTAAGATGAATTATTTGTTGTCCAAGAAAATACAGTATCTTGATTAAACATGTTTACAAACTTGATTAAATGATTCAATCAATAATTTGATTAATTTTTTAAATCAAATTAAATATTTAAATTTATTGTTAAATATTTTTAAAAACTTGTTATTAATATTGATTGAACTAAAAGTATAATAGTTAAATTTAACACAATAATTATTCCTGCAATTTTATATAATGATAAAATTTTGTGTATTAAATCGTTAAACAATTCTAAATTAGAGTTGATTAATTTTTTAAATCAATTTTTTTTATTAAATCATTAAAATACTTCTATATTTTTTTATATTAATATGAAAAGAGATTAAAAAAGCATAAATCAAAGTGACATTGAAACCATTGGATGTTGATATTAATCTTATAAAAAGAGGCAACTTGCATATCTTATGCTTCAAATGATTCATAATTTATTAAAGAACTTGTTCCGAAACGATTTGATTTTTTTTTGAAGATGATGGTTGTAAATGTTTCTTAACTTCTCATATTCAACATCATAAAATGAAGAAAAACGATTTTTGATATTTTTTGAACTTTTTGGAATTATTGGACTTGGAAATAACTAATCATGCCTAAATATACTTATTAAACATGTTTGTAAAATCATCACTAAGTATAATTTTATTCCCTACCTTGATTTGGGCTAGTTGTTTCTCTAAATGACTATCATTACATAACTATAGAAACTAACTAAATTGTGATAATTAAGAACACATACACAATTAGTAAATTATAGAAAACCATAACAAAATGACACATCCACAACATAATTGTTGAAATAAAACATGTATATATCAATCTTCATTACTATCACCTTGATTATCTTCCTCACTTGGCATGAAAATATTGTTGTTTTCAAAAACATGCTTTCATCTTGAGTTATGTCTTATTATGAACCATCAATCCCTATCCAACTAGGTAAAGAAACACTTGGTTGTAGTGTTTTGGAAAATGTAAGGCTCTTTTTCATCCCACAACTTTTTTAGAGTTACTACATGTTAGCACACTATCACGGTCTTCCATTACATTAATCTGGTCAAAGGTATCCCACCACTTGCACCAAAAAATAACACATTGGAAAGATGAGAAGTCCACTTGCATGATCTCTTCTATCTTTCCCATGTAACCTGAATATCCCTTTATTAGGCTCTAATCATAGTGGCTAGCATGAATATATTGGTCRAACTCATAGTTATGTGAGACACACCCATCATCGATATCCTCACTCCAAAAATGATGTCCATATGCTCACGTAAATGGAAACAAATGCTCCTATAAAAATGCAAACAAATGATAGTGTCATATGTCTAGTAACCCGAGTATTAATAAAAAAAAAAAATCATATTATAATTCAAACATGCATGAACAATTGACATAAATAGATTATTACAAATATGTTGCACTAGATCCCTATGTTTAGTGCATCCTCTTCATCATGTGGGTAATGATTGGACACACCATATTACTCTTTTATGTGGTTATCCACCTAACCATTGCAATAGGTCGTCAACATATTTTCTTTTAAATAATCATAATAAGACATGCTTCTATTGGTCAACCATCTGAATTCTTTCATGCAATTTTCCCATTTCCTTCTCTTCTTTTTATACAACATGACCCATCGTCATGTTTCCTTTGCATTATAAAGAACAAATTTATTAATGACATCAATTCCTAAA
The DNA here is from genome assembly GCA_009831015.1 of Picea engelmannii. Classification (NCBI taxonomy): domain Eukaryota; kingdom Viridiplantae; phylum Streptophyta; class Pinopsida; order Pinales; family Pinaceae; genus Picea; species Picea engelmannii. The sequence goes on from ML795947.1 coordinate 88,799, forward strand.
TTTGATAATGTATTTATCAAATCAAAACAAATATTATGAGATAAAATAAATAGTATCTCTGTAGAAAATTGAGTAACTCTAATTTTGATTTGATAATAAATTTGAGTAACTATAGAAAAAATATTTTCTAATGTATTTTTCCAATGTAAATAGTAACTCTGTAGAAAACTGACAAAATATAAGTGGATTACTCTTTATCATGCACCTTTTTATGTTGGTTTGGAGTATCTCACCCTCCCTTTTATACTCATCTTGATGGTTGTCCCAAATCATTCCACCCGGTGTGTCGTCAATTTTCTTGATGTACTCAATAGCATAATATAATGGATCATATTATATGTACCCCTCTGCCATAGACCCCTCGATTATTTCTCTTTGTAGAACAAAACCCTTCAACCTTTTCATGTACATATCAAATAAGAACATCCAATGAAATGATACCACCCCATCTAAATTAACTTCATCAATTGAGTGAATTAGAAGATGGACCTACAAGTCCATGAAACTCATTGGCAGTTCCTTCTAAAACACATAAACAATCTTAGTTGTCTCATGACACCACTATGGAATGCTAGCCATGTGAATCTCCTTTGATGTAACCCAATGTGTAAATGCAGATAATTTAGATATAGCATGTTGTATGTCTTGGGGGAAGTGATTGTTCATACAACCATGCATGAGTACAGGATAATGGTACTACAAAATTAGTTGGGATAATACTGTGAATGCATACCATATAACCTACACAACAAAAAAGAAGCATGTAATCCACATACATACTCTTAGAAGGTTTTGATGGTCATGTGATTTCAACCTCGACAAATGTCCTTTTATGGTGAAGCAAAATCATAGATTCAACCCATATAAATAAGGTTCCTTCACACCTGGATATAACATCCTTTGCGAGAGACATCTCATATTTATTCAAAATGCATGGGACATCACCTTCTTTAGAAGACCAAGAGGGACCTACCTCTCCTCTACTTAATTTTGTTGGTCAATGTTGCTTTTAGTATTCGACGTAATAACATTTCTCCTAACACCCAATTTGCTAATTTTTTTTTGTTTTTTTTGTTTTTTTTTAACCGATGATATGTTCTTTCATAAAAGATGAAACATTTTTGAATATATGCATAGGGTCTAGCAAGTAGGTAGCCTTAAGATCCTACCAATATGGAATCTCATAACATAAATATTTAGTTTTCATCCCAATGGGTATTTTCTTAGATTTAATTTTTATCCAAGTCAAAGGTACTAAATTTAGAGTCCTAAGGGTTCACACTTACATTTTCCTTACAATTGTAACATATAGTGGGAAATGGGTCACTAGAACCATAACAAGTGCTTGCTAGCCTTAGGGATTCTAATTTAGCAGTGAGGTAAATATGTTGGGAGGATAGGTCACCCTTTTGGTGGGAAACCAAAGAGGTTGATGAAATTGGAGCATCAAAATTATAAGTAATGGATCAAAACATAAGAAAGTCCACTAAACTACCTTTTCACATTGTATGGTCGAGCATGATGAAATTAAGTTAACCCTAGAAAGAATCTTAACGTTGATTGTCTTGATAAGTATTCTCCACTAAAAGGCCACATGAAAGTTAGGTGTCAAGTAAGATTTCAACATTGGGTGAGTATTTATTAAGTCCACCATATGAAAGTGAAAGGTTTTCAATTGGGTTTAGCTTGGGCGGTTGGGAGGAATGATCGTTATCCTCCCCACCTAGGCTCAATTCTCGTAAGTGACATGTTGAGATTACAATGAGTATATTGTTGTAATAACTTCGAGCCTTGTTGTTGACCAGCCTTGTTCCCTAAAGATTCTAGGGCTTACCCTGGGTGCCATCCTTGAAATAAGGGGAATTACTCGAGGGTTTTCCTCGAGCAATGTAACCTGGAAAAAAAGTGAAAGGGTAATGTAGAAATTCCCACTCCACATAGTCTCTCCTCTGATTGTACAACCCCTTTTCAAGAAAAAAATGGGTGTCTTCCCAATTACACATAGTGTTATAAAGGCTTATCCAAATTAATCAACTCTAAGTTTCCCATTTTGATTGGCCTTGGGGGAGTTTAAAACCATCATCCCAATTGAAAACCAAGGTCATTTCCTAATCTAATAATGGTTTTTTGTACCATAATAAGAAAATCATAGGTTTCTTTTATTATGAATGTTCCTTTTTGGGTTTGTTGTTTAAAAAGATTTCTAGGTTCTATGTTCCTTTTGCTCTCTATAGAAATTGATACTATGCATAGGTAATGAACCAATGAAGCTTGAATTTTTTTTTCTTAATATGGTGTGAAATGTGTGCACTTGATGTGTGATATTGCAAACTATAAATTCTTGAAATGAAATCTTAGAAGGAAAAGTGCTTGGAATTTGAAACTTTCTTTTCTTTTCTCATACTTTCTAAATTGCAAAAACTTAGAAATAGGAAGAAAACATGCAATATAGTAAGCATGCTACAGATCTACTCTAGAAAATAGAGAGAACTCCCTTAAAAAATAAAATTTTAGCCCTAAAATCATCAAACATGCAAACAAGTGGTAGACATATGCTCTCTTGATCACAAGGAACTCAACCATGCAATTAGTGCATAAGGGGAAATGTTTATGTAGATAGAACATAATATGCATTCAAAATTTTCAGGGAAGGCTACACGTTGCATGCATGCTTCTTTTAGCAAAGCCCAATGCTTCTCACAAGAAATATAGAAACATGTGTGCCCATAGAGAGAAAACCATAGAAAAACAAAAAGTAAGACATGGAATGTGGTTATAGTGTTGGAATGTTGTGGATTATAGATGGACAAAGGATACTAACATAAAACCAAAGAGAAAATTTAGAAAAGAAAGCCTTAAATACAATCTAAGGAAGATTTAAAAATGAAAGAAGGTTCTTCCTAGTAGAGTTGTAATTATGTTTATGAGAGTTTTGGTACAATTGGTAGTACTCATTATCAATGGTAGATTGGTATACTAGTGACATATAACAAGAAAACGAAGAAGTTTTACTCTATCAAGTAAGGAAAGAAATAAATCTAAACTAAGGATTAGAGTGAGAAGGGAAAATAAGAACTTATAATGTGCTCATGTTGGAGAAGTCTTCAAAGTGATTGTCGAGGTGGATAAGCAGTGGGAAGAGAACAATAGCTTCAAGCAACCCTCACACAAGATAATAAATGAAACGTTCCCTACTCTACAATGAATATATCCTAGTTGTAGATCACTAAAACAAGATAAAAATCATTCTAGTCTACTTGAAGATTCAATGAAAGAAAATACATGATAACTAGCATCAAATAAAAGACAAATAAATATGATGTTTTCCACAATTTATGAGATGGGTGCACTTGGGAATTTTACTAAGTACTATCAACAACAAAGAGACCTCCCAAATGAAGGGAAGAACAATTTATGTGACACCCTACATAAAATATGGGGGTTACATAAAATATGGGGGTTGTCATTACACTGTTAAATGACTCAAGAGTGAGCTGAGACTATGCATATTTACATTTATTAGCTCCAACTACCTAATGAGCATATGCGAGATGCATCAAGGAAAAACATGGATGCTTGTATGTTATTGCAAGGTAAGATGCAAGAACATGAACGATTTATATGGATGAGAGCTAGAAAGACCCAACATTGTGCTTATCAATGGAAGTAATGCATTTGTGCAATTCCAAAGCTATTTGGGTATCGTTTGTCTTAACCCATAGATATATAGTTTAGGTTCACGTGTTCCTTATCTAGATTTAGACATTTAAGGTAATTGCAATGGTTACATAGATACTTGCAATTTAAAATAGTATTTAATAATTTCAAGAATAACTAGAATTTGAAATAATAAAAACAACAAGATTGGATTTAAATTCATAATTTCAAATTTAATATTTAGTCTTGTAATTGATTAAAAAAATTAGAGTACTTAGGTGTTGAGGCCTCAACTAGCCTCAAGTCTTTAGATTTGCGGGCCCCTAAAATATTTAATTATCTTTGTCAATAGACCGTGCCTTGTTTTGATTTTGTTCTCTTGGTCTTAATTGATAATGGTAAGTAGTTAGTTGAAATGATTAAAAGATGATGTGCTTGACCTTCTCACCTTTGAGTGCACTGATGTTGGTGAAGTCAAGTTTCTTCATAACTCGGTTTTCCTTTAGTCTTTTCTTTTTTGCATTCTCTGTAATAGGTGCATTGTGTGTTAATGGTTTGCTTAAAGTAGCTATGACTTACTCGATTCTTATATTGTGAATGGATTATTCAACATTTTCATTGGTTTAGAGATGACAAGTAGCCTCATACTTGAAGAAATAATGGAAATGAAGGCATGCGATGAGTAACTAGTATAAGACAAGCGAAGTTATACATAATCATCGACCAACATGTGTGTACATGACGTGATTTGCAAATAAGGTATAAGCATGAAACGATGGATGTTTCACAATAATGTCAAGTTGCATCTAGCAATGCTATAAAACATTCCAAAGATACACATTATTATGTGCCTAGGGTGATGAATGCTAGGTTCTTACAAGGGTGTGTAAGGGGTTTTACCAACATAAGACACAAGGTGGCATGGTGAGGTTAAAGTAAATATTGAAGCTTGTCTTATTGATGTCTTGATACATCTAACATCACAATAACTTTCTAAGACTTCACACAAGATTTCTTTTGATGGTTAATGGATTGGACGCCCAAGCCTCAAAGGATAAGTATGGTAGTATGGTGCAAAATAGAGGTTAATAATGGTGGCACTGCTTAAGCATGATCTGTTGCCTCTTGTAAGTTTATTGAACTCATTAATTATCATTTGCATTGATTTGGGTGAATTTTGGGATGAATTGTCAAATTTCTCCTTGTTTCCTATTTAGCACCCAAGGACCACTTTCACTAATTAAAATTAGTGTTCACATGATGTTATTGCTAATGTTTGCTAATGTTAGTATAAAAAATAGAATACCATATAAAAAGGATGAAATATGTGTAGAGAAAAATTGATTCCAATGAAGCATTGCTCTGAACAAAATCCAAAAAATTTCCTCTAAGGGCCTTTTGCACATAATCTAGGTGTTTAGTTGAAATGCGTTTTGTATTTCCAGAAGAGGTTATCTCTATGTTTTGAGGGCCTCTGAGCTCAATGCAACTAACAAAATCAGATTCCAAGGCTTCCAGGTATGAAAATCTCCTTCTCCTTTTGCGCGTAGAACTGCTTCCTTGGTTTCGGCGTTCTTTTTCACCCATTGATTTTGTGTTGGCTCTTGTCAAACAACGTCATCCCCTATTTTATCTCCTCCAAGAGTAACTATGTTGATATCCCATCCTTTATCCCTTGCTTCGGCTGAGATCCACTAAACATTTTGGTTGTTCTAGTTTCTCTTTTCCCGAATCTTTACTAGTAGTGTCAGACATTCCTATGTATAGTGGTCTGATGCGCGACAATACATACAAGTTGCCAGTGGAAGTGAACATTCCCTTGCATAGTGTCTTGGTGGTTGAAAATTGTGACATACGACTGGTCCTCTACCTCGTCCAAAACCTCCTCTCTCTCGTCCTCCACCTCTGTAGCCTCCTACATAAGGAAATGATGTATGATGTGTGTGAGGTGCCAATTATCAAGTTTCATCTCTTGGTTTGAAGTATGGAAAACATGAGGCTACATGAGCCATGTAAACTTCTCATGACTATTGATGACTTGGGGAAGATTCAATTGACATCGAAACTATTTGAATTAAATTTATCAGCTATTATGATTTATGATCCACTATAAGAAAGGTTAAATTCAATTACAGGGTGGTAGAGAGGTTTTTCCCATGCTATATAGTGTTTCACTAGCATAAAGGAAAAATCATTGAATTGAGGGGATTATTGGTTGACCAAACCAAATATTTTCCTCATGAAGGCCAAATTTCTAAGTTGAGAAGCTAGTGCTATCCAAAGTCAACGATTAAATCTTGGGGTGTGAAGTGGGAGAAAATGCCTATTCTGGATAAAGGAAAAACATTTTTCCTTTAGTATTTTTGGATTTAAAGCTATGAAAAATCCTCCCAAGCCTCAATTGTTGGGTTGGAAGGCATATAAACTTCAGTTGCATGTAAATATTTTCACCTTCTTAAGGCTCAAAACTTCTCTTATCTTCCTCATTTCCTCTTTCATTCACTCATGCAACTCCCTCACTTTTTTGTTTCTCTTTACGTTTTTGGCTATTAAAGTTGAAGATTTGAAGTTGTTTGGAGATTTTGCATGTTGCATGCAAGTCTTTTCCTCATCATGGAGTGATGTGCATTATTTATCGAGTTCATAGATAACATTGTTGTCTCATAAATTGATTTGTAGGTCTAGTTAATGCATGTTGGAATCTAACACCACCTTTTTGAGTTTGTGTGGTTGTCAGAAAGTTTGTAGCTATAATTTAGCTTATTTTCACCTATAATTTAGCTTATTGCTCCACAGAGTAAGGGAAATGAGACTGGAACTATCTGAAGCCTTCACCTCACCAAAAAAATAGATTTGTAAGTGTTGGAAAGGCAGTTTTAAGATATAATTTTGGGAAAAATCCTAAGTAAATAAGAAGTGCACAACAGAGGTGTGCAGGAGAAGAAGGAAGATTAGGGAGTGCGCAGATGAGGTGCATATAGGGGGAAAGTGAGCAGTGGAAGCACACCCAGAAGTACAATGCACAATAAGAGAATAATAAAGTAGAGAGACGAATAAAGCAGAGAATAAAGCAGGAGAAAAAAGTGGGTGAAAAGGAAGGATGGCAACTCGACAGGATAAAGATAGAAGGATGTGAAAAAGCAAGAAGAAAAAGCAGTCAAAGTGAAAAAGAAACATGCAGACGAAAGAACAAGAGAAAGCAGTCGAACAACCAATTAACTGGAGTTGTCATACAATGTAATAGGGTTTTGGGAGGAACCAAATAGGGTTTTAGGCCCTAAATATTATGTATAAATATGTAATGGGTTGGGAGAATAGGGGTTTCTCTGTGTGATTATTCTCGAGAAGTATCGTGGAGTCAATTCCAAACTGCCGAGAACACATGTCATTAAGAAGGTTGATAGGATAGGATAGGAAGGGAGAGAATCAATGTCTGACTGTAAGAGATGATGTAGAGAGAGAGAGAGGATTGCACTGTAGAGTGGCTGGGCTAGGAGAGAAGAAAGATAACCATGACATATATTTGTAAGCGCAATGTGCATCCAGAAGCAACTAAAGAACGCATAATAAAGAAACCAGTCATTATAGATGTAGCCCAGAGTTGGGTGAACTACATTAAATCTTGTGTTGTATGTATTTTATGTGATTGCTTATGAATTCTGTTTGAATGCATAGTAGATTTAGATTTGTCTTATGTTTGATCATGGCACAATATTCATGACTATTATAGAAATGAGTTACCATAATCTGGAATAGAATGATAGTATGAATCTGAAATAACTAAGTAGTTAATAAGGAATAAGGAAAAAATTATGTGCGCATAACTAATAATAAATAATTATAAGAATGGTCACCTCCCATTCCCTCACTACTGCAGAAACCCGGTTCTTGGCAACTTCTTGCAGTCCTAATAGATACCTCGAGTCAGACTTCATCTACGCAAGAAGGTGATGCTGAAAGGGATGGTGTCTAAAGGGTTTTGTTGGTCGTAGATAACTCAAACCTAGGGTCTTACAAACCACGCGCAACACCAACAAATGGTTATGTTTTTAGGACCCAGGATTCGCAACTAAGGGAATGTTTTGGAGGCCGACTAAGAAGGAGATTTTAGAATGGTTGGAAAGGAAGGAATGGGAGTTTTATCGACAAGATAACATAAACCCTTGAATGAGTGACAAGAAATGGATGTAAAGGTATGTGTACACAGAATTGTATGAAATTTTCTTTGGCGAATTTCCAATTATTTTGACCAAGTGGCTAGAAATTAGTGGAGAATACTGGAAGGTACAAAACTGCAACGTTGAGGAATTGGACTCTTGATTTGGTAATACAAATGAATTGTGTAAGTAACCCAAATACTCATGCAATTGATTTCTAGTTGGATAACATATTGGGAGGATATATTACAGAGTTTGTCATAGATTGTACCCAATCTTACAATGTTGCAGAAAGGGACCTTTTCAAGGGCCCGCGTGGGAGGTTCATGAAATCATTAGGTACATGGATAAATATGTTGTTGTGTGACAAGTGCATGATGAAAATGTAATACGACTTCTAAAAGGGGTCCACACACATAGGGGAACTGGGGGATGACAAGAGGATCATCTGAGAACATGAGAGAATGAAGGAAGTGAAAAAAAGGAAGGGAGGGACCGAGGATGCAAAAATGAGGTATACCAGAGGAATAATACGAGTTTGGAGTATTGCGTGGAGGAAGGAGGTATAAGAGGAAAAATATTGGGGCTAAGAAAGGAGAGTCACACAGTGAGCCATAGGGGAGAGAACCTTGCACAATAATCTGAATCATGGAGATATCATATATAGGAGGAGAAGAAGAGGAGTTCCAATCAAGTCCAGGGATAGAAGACCTGTTAAGTCCTACTCATACTGAGTCCCATGTCAAATCCATGACCTCGCATGCATCACCACAATCAAAGATAACAATTGAAGACTTGTCGAAATCAATTGTAGTTATCCAGGGAGGACATAGTAGTAACATCCAGAGCAGTGGAAGTAGTGCGCAAAGTCAGAGTCAGAGTCAACCAGCATCACCAAAAGGAGGGAATACACAAAGCAACATGGAAGGGGTAGATAATACTCTTAGACTGCCTGATTTCCAAGGAGTTGGGTCAGAGGACCCAAAACAAAATATGTTTGTTTGTGAGACCATTTGGGCTGCAAAGAATGTCCAGGATGAGGCTGTGAATATTGAGAAGTTAGCAACAACATTCATAGGATGTGCATTAGTTTGGTACATGAAGTTGGAGAGTACCACACCTACGGGACAATCCTGGACTTTGGAAGAGATAAGGCAAGTGTTTCTCAAGGAGTTCAAGAAGCCAAAGTCGGAGTCACAGTACATAACAAAACTAAAGGAGATTAAACAGGTACAAACATAATCAATATGGGACTTCGATAAAAGGTTGAAGGATATTATGGGTATACTAAGTTTCCAGATCCCCGATCAACAACATCAATAATGGTTTATTGCAGGGGTTATACCACACATTCACAGACCATTAATTCAACAGAAGTTTTTGTCGCATCCCGAGGCACTAGAAATTGCAATGAAATTGGAATCATCTCCTATAGGAGAAAACAGAGGAATGGTGCATGTTCAGATGAAGTTGGTTGCATTGATGATTCAATTGGAATAACTTAAAAAAGGGAAGGAGAAACGAGAGAAATTCTGGTGTACCAAGTGCATAATTGAAGGCCATCACAAGGACAAATTCCCATCATTCATGTAGTATTTGGAAACTGGAGTGCCAAGTCCATTACCAGAAGGACATACTACGAATATTTAAGAAATGGGGCCATCACCCAACTGAGTGTTCAATACTACAGAAGTATCAAAGTACACCAAGGAACTTGTTTTGAAATTTTTGTAAGTCTATGGGACATGAAGAGAAGGATTTTCGTACGTTCGACTTGATGAGGGAACACACATTGGATATGTACAAGATTCAGAAGGAGAATTCCGCAATAGAAGGGGGTAGTCCACAATACAATAATCAAAGAGGCTTTAATCCAGGGGAAAAAGGAAATTTTGGCAGAGGCCGAGGAAGAGGAAATTTTGGTAGGGGAGGAAGAGGACCAATAATATGTTACAACTATAATCAACCAGGACACTTGGCCCACGAATTGCCGAATCCGTGTACAACATGCACATATTGTAGAGAACTAGAACATGTGAAAGAGGATTGTCCCCAACTAGTTGCAAAATGGCAGGCCAGAGGTAACCATAACCATAATCAAAATTAGAATGTGAAGAAGATATCAACTAAAAAATGAAATGAAGGACCAAGAATATCAATTGTTGCGCGCGAAGGAGTAAGGACAAGAGCTAATATGATGAAAGGAGGGAAGCAGACTGAGCATTGAGTAAGGAAGTCAACATGACCTATGCCAATCTTTGATCCTCAACAAGAGAAGGAGACATATTAGAGAGAAATAAAATAAGTAATTGGACAAGATTGGGGAGCATCAAAATCATTTGTGCCTCATGTAGATGATCACGCTATGCCAGAGAAACCAATTGGAAAGGTAAGCATGCTAACATAATTATTGAGAAGTTGTGTAGAGATAATGAAAGATGAAATTGCATTGAGTATGCTATATGACATGATTGATCATTGTAGATGAGGAAGGGAAACTCCTATCGCACAAAGGGTGGTAAATCAAGTACTACGTAGGAAGAGGACCAACACATAATTCAGATTCAGTGCGCAAATTGGGGAGTACGATGTGGATAATGTTATCCTCAACTTGGGGTCTGACGTGAACGTTAAAACTAAGAAGACATGGGAATGATCGAAGAACCCAAATTAGTATGGTCCGATGTTCAGTTAAGGCTCATGAATCAACACAAGATAGTATCGATTGGTCGTTTGGCAAAAGTACCTATGAACATAGATGTGGTGCGCAACATGGCATAATTTGAAGTTATTGAGATCGTGGATGATAGTCAACCATATCCAAAACTGATGGGAATGTAATGTGTTTTCTATAACCAGGTGATCATTAACTTGAAGAGGAGGGAGATGATATTTGAGGTTGGAGATTTGAAGGTTACTGCACCCTTGGACCCACTAGAAGGAAAGAAATACATAGATCCAGCCATAGGAAATGACATTAACAACTTATATAACATGACTACGAGGATGGAGAATTATGTCAACCTAAATATGGATGGTGCAATAAGTTGGATGATCCATATTTATGAGAAGAATGAAAGGAATAACAGACTGAATACAATAACATAGATATGTGAAGAACAACAAAAGATATCCACTGAACAATAACTTCTATTGAATAAATAAAATAGGATGAAACTGTAGAATTGGAAACAACTTGCTCGAATGGTGGTAGCTATCTTTGAGAAGATATGTGGTCGCTACGCACATCCATATGAGAATAAAAATGAATACAATGAGGCTCCAGAGGCCTTTTCAACATTACTCATGAATACCAAAACCCTAGACATGCAAAAACCTAACCCTAGGAGATAAAACGCTAAAATTTATGTGGGCCCTGATGGGTAAGTTGGTACCTCAACTTCCTGGGGTCGTAAATTTTGCATATGACCTCCGTTTTAGGCACGTGATAGCCCATTGGAAAGGTATTTTTTGATAACTACACATTATTCCATCAAAGTCTGACTCCATCTACAATTTTACAGTGGCAAGAAAAAAACACACTGTTTAGGGCCCCAAAACAACCCTGGAAGTACATAAATATGTACTGACATGAAAAATTCCAAAATAAGCCAGTTGGATTAGGTGGGAGGCCACCGATATCCACCTGGAAGCTATGTAGGGCTTCAAACAACCCTGGAAGTGTAGAACCTACAATCACAAAAAATTACAAAAGAACATGCTGAACTAACAACTGTCAAGAGGATCCAGTTGGAATAAGTAGGTGGCCACTAATATCCACCGGGATCAGTCCTCCCCCCTTAGGAAGCAATGGTCTCCATTACGTTGAGTTACCCAATCACGTGAGGAAACTTCTCCTAAATTTCCCCCCCAGCGAGCCATTTGACTTGGTGTAGGAGTTTCCCTGCCTTGACAACCCGATAAGGCTAGATCCTCTGCTAGCGAGTGCCCTTGACCTGTGTGTTCACTATCTGATTAGTGGATGCTTGTTCCATGTAGTCAGGGTTGATATATATTGGTTTCAACTATTCTACGATCTCTGAGGTGTCCAATAATGGTGGAAAATATGGCCGAAGGAGGTCCACATTGAACACTGGGTGCAAGCCAAGGAAGGGTGGAGTGTTGACCTAAAAATCATTGCTACCCACAACCTTGGTGATAGTGTAAGGCCAATAGATAAGTGGGAAGAGCTTCTGATGGGGCCCTGTAAGGTTCTCTTTCTTCAAATGTTACCAGACCTTGTCTCCCACCTGAAACTGGTGGGATACCCGGTGTTGATCATGGCGCTGCTTGTACTTATCATTTGATTTCTGAAAAATCTCATAGACCTATTGGCGAATGTGCTGAATCTGCTCAATGAATCTAGTGGCTTTGTCCACACCATCCTGAACATGGGAATATTCTTTGTGTGTGGTTTCAAGAGGTAGTGCAACATCAATGGGACCGAAGGGTTGGAATCCCAACCCCACCTAAAATGGGCTATCACTGGTCGATCTATGGAGAGCCCTGTTGTAGATGTGTTGAACATAGGAAATAATATCATCCCATGTACACAAATTCTTAGAGTTGTACATACACATGATGTGCACAGTCATCCGATTGACAACCTTTGTCTGGCCATCGATTTGGGGGTGGAATGAAGTGGATTTAGTGGGCTTGGTGTCCAATAGTGACTAGAGACACGACCAAAATGCGCTGAGGATATTGCTTTCCCGATCTGAGGTGATGATCTGTGGTATCCAAAAATGGACCCACACTCATTTGAAGAAGAGCTTGGCAGTATCTGCTGCTCTGATACTCTTCTTGCAGGCTGTGATAATGACCATCTTCAAAAACTGATCAACCACCACAAATACACAATCATTGGTGTGTTTGGTGGACAGAAGGTCAGACATGTAATCCATCAAGATGGATTCCCAAGGCCTCTCAGGAATAGGAAGAGGGGTGTATAAGCCTTACTTCTTGATCGTTGGATTGGAAATGGCACAAGAAGTGCAAGATATGATATAATTGTTGATGTCTTGTCGAAGTTTTGGTCAATAAAAATGTTTTTGTAGAGCAGCCACAATTTTCGCCATGCCAAAATATCCTTCCATCTGACTGTAGTGAGCCTACCAAGTCATCTTTTCACGCTCCCTTGTGGGAACACAGAGGTGGCCCAGATGGCATAACAGTCCATATTGGATGTGAAAATCGATAACATTCTCTCATGTACCCAAGAGATGATAAGTGGTGGCGAAGTCAGGGTCACACTGATAAATTTGTGGCCACTTAGATTCCACATGCCCATAGGAATGGATCATTGTGGTGAGTGAAACAATAGGAGGGTGGCTGAGGAAGTCAGCGACACGATTTGTGCTCCTTTTTTTATACTTGATGTTGAGATGGAACTGTTGTTGGTATGTGGACCACTTTTGATGGCGTTTGTTCTGCAACTTCCCCTGTGTATATATGAACTGCATAGGCTCGTGATCAATGTGGATGATTGTATCCTTTCCCAGAATTTAATGTTTCCATTGAAGACAAGATTGCATAATGGAATACATTTCTTTGTCATAGGTGGGGTATTTCCGAACAATATCTGAGAGTGTCTCACTATGGTATGCTACTGGATGACCATGCTGAGTGAAAATTGCGCCTACAACATAGTTAGAGGCATCAATCTCAATATCAAATGGTTGTTGCAGGTCAATTAAGGAGAGTACTAGAGCTGAGCACAAGCGATGCTTCAGATCATCAAATGATTGTTGTTGTGCCTACCCCCATGCAAAATTTTCCTTGCCACCACCCTTGGTTACTTGGTTGAGGGCCCATGCAATATGGGATAATCTCAACACGAACCTTCGATAGAAGTTGGCAAGTAACAAGAAGATGCAAAACTCAACTAGTGTGGTCAGGGCTGGCCATTCACGATTGACTTGGATCTTAGCTGGATCCACATGTACCCCATGCTCATCAACAATGTAGCCCAAGTATTGGACCCTGTTCATGCCAAAGGAGCATTTTTCCAGGTTGGCATATAGCTTGTTCTTCCACAGAGTGCCCAAAACCTACTGAATATGTTGCATGTGATCCTCCTAAGTTCTACTAAAGATGAAGATGTCATCCATATATACCACCACAAAAGAGTTGGTAAAGGGTCTCAATACATCATCCATCAAACTCATGAAATTTGTTGGTGCATTTGTTAAGCCAAAGCGCATGACCAACCATTCGAAGAGACCTTCTTTAGATTTGAAAGTTGTCTTCCATACATCATTTGGTTCGATGGGAACTTGGTGGTAGATATACTTTAGGTCAATCTCCCTGAATAAATTTCCCCCTTTGAGTTGATCAAGAAGGTCATCAATTCAGGGAATTGGGTATCGATTCTGGACTGCGATTTTGTTTAATGCATTGTAATCAATGCAGAGTTGCCATGTCCCACATTTCTTCTGCACTAGCACAATCAAGCTTCCACAAGGGAGGAGCTGGGTTAGATGTGCCCCTTTTGAAGTAACTCTTGGACCTGGTGCTTGATTTCGTCATTTTCCATCAGTGAGCGACAATAGACTGATCCATTAGGAAAAGGTGCACCGGGGGTTAGATCAATTGGATGCTTGACTTGGCAGTGCGTCGGTACCCTGATGGGTGAGGAGAATATGTCTTTATACTCTTCCATGATCTCATCCACTTGATTCTGCTGCAAATAGAGGCTATGTGTAGAGGTCACAAATGTGACGACAACCTTCTTCTTAATGTGAGCACTGATCACAAAGAAGGCTAACTTCCCGGTCTATGAAATGAACTTATTGCATTGCTTAGCAAAGATTAAGAAATAGTGGTAGGTGATGCTACCTTTGGTATCCTGTACAATTCTCGACCCAAAGTGATAATAAAATTGCAAGGCATAGACTCATACACAACATTTCGCTTCCACAAATATGGCTAGCCTAAAAGAACATCACGAACTTAAAGGGGAGAAATACAACACAATACCTCATCTTTTAAGGGATTGATGTTGTAGGGCAGACGAAACTAATAACTGATGCAAAGATCTCATCCTTTGTGAAGCCATTTGATGGTGTAGGGATGTGGGTGTGGTGTTATCGACAGGTCCAACCGCTTGACGACCTCTACTAAAATCAGGTTCTTCTGACTGCCTCTATCGACAATAAAATGCAACGAAGTCCCCTTTACCCACATATGTGAGTGAAAGAGGTGTTCCCCTTCCTCTGGTTATTTTGGTTTGCTTGGTTGGACTTTGGTGGTAGACATAGTGACACTGTGTTCATCATCGATAATCTGCTTCCCACTTTTTTATTTGATTCAGATTCAGAATGTGCCTCCGACTCAAAAGCTTTCAACTCGACCATCAGTGACTTCTTGGAGAGACATTCTTTGGTGTTGTGCCAAGGGATTTTATGGTATTCATGCCATTTTCCCATGTCCTTCTTCGACTTCTCATTACCCTTCTTGGGTTGTGGATTGGAATGGTTGTACTAAGAGTGACCATATTTGCTCTATCCCTTGTTTTGTGGTTTGGGGCTGCCTTTTCCCTACTTCGGCTGTGAGGATTTTGAAAATCTAAACTCTTGCCTCTTCTTCTTAAATTTCTACTCGATCTTGACAGAATATCTATAAGCCACACCTAATGATGCAATGTCCAGAAACTCCATTTCTTTTTTAATATATTTATGCAAAAAACCATGGTATTTGAACACCAGATGTCATTCAGAGTCTTTCATACCCAATTTGGTGCATAGGGTATGGAAAAGATTGGTGAAATATGGTACTGTCTGGTCCCTTTCTTGATGCAGCATGGTCCATCTTGTGTAATGGTCCTCATAGCTTCCAAAAAGATAGTATTGTTCTTTAATTACATCCCTGAAGGAATTCCATGTGGGGGAGACTACAAATATTGTAGATTCCTATATGGCCCTTTGCTTAGAGTAAGTATCCCACCAGTCCTTAACATGGGGGACGTCCTTGAGGAGTGATAAAGTAATATTTTCCCTGTCGAAAAAATTGTGGATCGAAAAATATACTTTAAGAAGATTCAACCATTTATCTACGCCATTTGCATCTTTCAGTCCTTCAAATAATGGAATATCAAAATTTAATTCTACCTTGAAGGGGGTTGCATCGCTGCTTGATGAAGATGCGTCTCCTATGGGCAGCCGCCGAAGGATCTGTGCAAAGTTGTCCATGATTTCATTCATTTGTCACACAAGGGATTCCTCGAGGAACATTTTAAAAGGATCTCCTGCTCCATCATCTTTCTTCTTGTCCCCCATGGGTTGTTGTTGGGCTTGGCATGGACGATCTTTCAAACGCTCGACTAGTTCAAGTCCAAACTTCTTGTACCTAGATCTTGTCAGGAGCATGCACGAAGAAAAATAAATGAAGAGAAAACTGCTCTGATACCACTGATCTGGATTTATGAGAAAAAAAAAAGAATAACAGATTAAATACAATAACAAAGAGATACAAAGAACAACAAAGGATATCCAGTGAACAAAAAATTCTATTGAATAAATAAAATAGGCTGAAACTGTAAAATTGTAGAACTGGAAACAACTTGATTGAATGGTGGTATCTATCTCTGAGAAGAGATGCGGCTGTTACATGCATTCGTCTGAGAAGATAAATGATTACAATAAGGATCTAGAGGCCTTTTTAACATTACTCATGAATTCAAAAACCCTAGACATCCAAAAAGTACCTAACCCTAGGAGATGAAACGACAAAAGTTATGTGGGCCCTGATGGGTAAGTTGTTACCTCAACTTTATGGGGTCGTAACGTTTGCAAACGACCTCCATTTTAGGCATGTGATAGCCCGTTGGAAAGGTATTTTTGAGACTTACACATTACGTCATCAAACTCTAACTCCTTCTACAATTTGACTGTGGCAAGCAAAAAAAACTGTTTAGGGCCCCAAAACGGCCCTGGAAGTACAAAAGGATGTATTGACATGAAAATTTCCAAAATAAGTTAGTTGGATCAGGTGGGAGGCCACCAATCTCCACCTGGAAGCTGTGTAGGGATTCAGACAACCCCAAAAGTGTAGAACCCACAATTACAAAGAAATACATAAGAACGTGATGAACTAACAATTGTCAAGAGGAGCCAGTTGGAATAGGTGGGTGGCCACCGATATCCACCTAGATCATTGGTGAAGTATCAGTTTAGTACTGGAAGTAGAATGGACGCACAAATTTATACACACACTGGACACAATTCCGAGGAATTGGTATTTGGAATTGGAAATGCATAGGGAGACAACACGATGGGAAGATTTGGTCTAGAGGTTAAAAGTCACGTTTACATTCGAACATGAATCCCCAACCATAGATGCAACACTACAGGCTATTCGAACTAATATATTCTCAGAAGAAGGGATGATGGAAGTGGTACCAGTATGTCGTGCGCCAATATGACTGCCCATGATTTATTGGAGTGTTACAATGTGCCTAAGGAGGAACATGATGATGAAGATCACAGGAATGTACAAGTACCTGAAACAAAAGGAGAATGAGCAGTAGGAGGGATAGATATTGAGTGCACCGCATACACACAACCTATAAAAACGTTAAAGGTAAACATTAGGATTACAAACAATCTCAAGTTTGCATAGATAGGATATTATTGGAGTGAGGAGATAGTAGAGAAGATTGCAGACTTGCTGTGAGAATATCAGGACCCGTTCCTAATGACATTTTCATAGACGAAGGGGATAGCAGGGGACTTAGGTGAGGTGAGGATTCCAGTGAAACTAGGAACTAATCTAGTGCAACAACAACCTTATAGGTTAAATCCAAAGTACAAAGAAAAGGTGAAATATGAAATAGACTGGATGTTGGATGCATGAATCATCGAACTTGTAGAAGAGTCTAAGTGGATCAGTCCAATGGTAGAATAAAATAAGAAGACATGAGGAATCTGGATCTGCGTGGATTTGAGGAAGCTGAATGATGCATTTTTACATGACTCATTCTCAACACCATTCATATAGGAGTTACTGGAGAATGTAGGGGGTTGAGAAACTTATTATTTCATAGATGGATTATCGAGGTACCATCAGACAAAAATTCCATAGGAGGACCGACACATGACTACTTTTGCGACATATTGGGGGAGTTATCAGTATACAATAATTCCCTTTGGACTGAAGAATTCCCCTGCGGTGTTTTCCAGAGTTTTGGTTGCAATGTTCAAGGAATTTATCCATAAGTTCCTTAAAGTATACTTGGATGATTGGAATGTGTTCATTCTACTGAAGCATCACATAGAAGTACTCAATATGATGTTGGATAGGTCTAGACAATGTCATATTTCATTGAATGTGATCAAGTATATTTTTTGCACACCATTTGGAATTTTGTTGGCACATGTAGTGTGAAAATAGGGATTACTAGTAGATCCAACCAAGATTGCATTAATTATGGAGTTAGAAACTCCTACATTATTCAGACAGTTGAGGGAAACTTTGGGTCACAAAGGATATTACAAGAAGTTTATGAAAGGCTACACATAGATGGCAACACTAATGGAGAATTTATTGAAGAAGGAAGGAAATTTTCAATGGAATGAGGACTGTCAGAAGGGGTTGGACATCTTAAAGTAGAAACTAGAAGCTAGAAGCTAGAAACTAGTAACCGCACTGAATTTGATCTTCCGAGATTGGAACAAGGAGTTCCATGTTCATATAGATGCATCATACATAGTGTTGGGCACAATACTATCTCAACCAGGGGAGGGAGACATAGATCACCCAATTGCTTTTGCAAGTAGGAAGTTTTCCATAGCAGAGAAGAATTATACTACCACAGAACGAGAAGGATTGGCAATGGTCTATACGCTATGTTAGCACTTGGTAAATTTCCTAGAGGTTTAAAAATAATAAATCTACAAAGRTAACTTTATCCAACCACTTTTAAAGCTGGGATCTAGCCCTTCCAGCTTCAGAGAGGGATCTCTCTATATGATTTAKCTATGTTTTCAATTTTAGATATTAGGCTAGGTAAAGAAATAGGTAGGTTTTGTTGTCAAAGTGTTTTTTGAATTGGTTGAGACAGTCTACACCTCCATTAGGCTATGGGGTATGTGTTATAATAAACTTGAGATACAAACCARAAATGTGAAGGAATACTTCCACAGGGMGAAATATATGTTAAAATCTTTAGAGTCGGAAACAGGGTATCCAAGATAAATCMTGCGACATACGTTACTCTTAAAGATTAGTTTCAGAAAACAATATGATCAMAAAGMAAGAATAACATTCAACTTAAAGAATAAACATCACCAGTGAATATACGCAAGAATCCTGTAAAAGTGCCTCCTTTTTATTAATGACAGATCTCTTCAAAAATGATACAGTCTGATAGCGTCAGGGTGTGAAGATCAACAACCCTCAATACTTCGAAAGGTGAAGTATTTATAACTCAAATTACAAACGTTCCTGTCATAATTGATCAGGACGTGCTCATTCTATTTTTAGCCTAACTAATTTAACTAATCAAACTGATTGATGACTTGGTGCAATTGCACGTGGAAATTCTGGGTAGACCGTTGATGAAGCCTTTGCACGACCTCATCTGACTGGACAGGTGACTGGACCTAGACAACTCATCTGTTAATCGAGCAGATCGCAGAGTTCCTCCCATTTGAGATGACTAGGCACAGTGACTTTGAGAAGTGTCCGATACATTTCGTCCATTTCCGTATACTTGGTGAATGTGGGCTTAGTGAGGAATATGTATCGAATCTCATGTTGGATATTGATGTCCAACTGAAAAGCGTCCAGGAATGCTTTGCCGGTGATGCTCCTTTGTATGCCAACAAACTTTGAACTGTCCTTAGACACTTCACACAGTCTCTTTTTGTAATCTGGGAGTGTCATCAGTTTATCATTAATAACCTTCAGACCGGGGAGACCTTTCTTCTGGAGAGCCTCGATTTTGCTGAAGAACCTTTGTACTCCCTGTTCCATGCTCTGAACTTTTTCTTCCAATTGAATCATTAATCCTCTCTTGGTCTAAACTCTTTTGACATCAAGGATGGATTTTGTTCTGTCCTCGATCTTCAACTCTTCTAGCTCTTCTCTGGTCTTATAATTGAGGAATTTGATGATATCATTTGCCTGAGTTGGTCTATCTCCCAATTCTACTATGATCTTCTCAATAGCCTGTTTACTCCTCTGGACCAACTCCTTCTGCTCAAACATGATTTGGATCATGGGCCAGATTTCATTTATGGACTTTGTGATGTCTGTCCATACGTTCTCTTTGACCTCAGCCAAAGTCTTCCTTGCCACTGTTTGCTTTTGGAGTTGCTGTAGTTCCTTCTTGAGCTGCTCAGTTACCTGCTTTTCTTTGGAGAGACTGGTCTGGAAAGAAGTTTTGAGTTCCTGGAGGTTCTCCACTTCCTTCTTAAGCCTGCTGATCTCTGTCTCTTGGAGGTTCATCTTTTCCATGGATTTGGCGAGGTCGGTTGTCCCCTCTTGTGGTGTCACTGGTGTTGCAGATGGGATTGCTATCACTGCTGCTGTGCTTGCTCCTGAAATCGGAATGGCACTCAATGGAATGAATTCCATTGGCTTCATCTGTTCCTTCTCTTTTAATAATCTCTCCATCTCTGCTTCCATTTCTTTGAGCTGTGCATTCTTCTCCATAAGCAGTTTGAACATTTCGTCTTTCTCGCCTTCTTTCTATGCTATCTCCTTCGCCTGTGAGTCCTCTGTGGGCGGGAGTTTCAGTTGTTTCCTTAAAGCGGCGATGTCTGCATTCTTCTTCTTTATCATCTCCTCTGCAGCTTTGACGTTGGAGGGGTCATAACCGATCTTGAGGACTAGCTCCTCCAAAGTTTTGATTCTGTTGTCTTTTACGAAGGATGATATCTTCTCCAGCTTGAGTTGTGTCTGAGCATTGTTCAATGATACCTGTAATTTTGCTGCAGAAGCTGAAGCATGTGCCAACGTATGGAACACCATATCCCCTGTCTGTTTGTGCAGATCCATTTGATCTGCTGGGTGCACGTCCTTCATCTGGAATTCGAAGGTGGCCCTCTTGTAGTCTGTGATTACCTTGGGGTCTGGTACCTGCGCCTGGAGGAAGTCCATGTGCATCCTGCCCTTTTCTGTGTCAAATGCAGACAACAGCCTGTGCTGTGCATTCGACGTCTGTTTCTGAAACTGAGCATAGGTACTACTGGTAAGAGTCTGATTCTTTTTCTTAATCAGCTCGTACTTCTCGAAAATACTCAACTTGGGCCCAGTCATTCCCGACTGAGTATCGAGTGGGGAGTCTGTGAATTTCTTCGTCACGACTGGGGTGATTTCCTTATGAAGGATTGAACCGAAAGGTGGGATGACAGACTTAGTCACTGTGGTAGGCGGGGCCTCTTTCTCCCCAGTAGGGTTGGGAACTGTGGTTGTCTTGGGTCTCTTAGTATGTAACTGGAAATCTTTAGATGACACCTTCATGACAGGCGGAGATGATTCTTGTCGAGGCCTTTTTTACTTAGGGACTTGTGGCATGGAAGTTGGTGGCACAATGGTAGGGGGAACCTGTTGTTCCACTTCAACCAAGGTGTCAGGCACCCACACCGTCTGATTAGCGAATTTCTCAATCTCAGGCTTAACTTCGTGAACGTATGGGATATTTTTGTTCTTCACCTGCATTTCTGAGATGATCCCATGAGGATCATAGTGCCATGGGAAGCTTAAGAAAAACTTCATCTCTCTCAGCATCCGATCAACTTCTTCCTCGGTGCCACGATTGTTGCAGATGAAGGAGCCAATCTGCCCCTTGATTCTAAGATGCTGCTTTTTCTTCAAGGATACAAAATGAATGTCATCTAAATTCATGATCTGTCTAATATACTCTAATGCAAAGATTCTTACCGATAAATATTTGGGTAGCTTGTAGGGTGCCAACTCACACCTAAATACTCTGATCTCGGTGTGGTTCTGATACAGGTACCAATCCCCGGTCTTTGTGTTGTCCGAGAAGTGCAATATTCTCTGGACTTCGTCGTTTATTCGAGGCTCAGGCCTACTGCTCAACATGCTTACCACAGGGTGGTAGAACAGATCGATGAATTCCTTGAAGCTATACTCTGTGGAGTTATGCTTCAACAAAGAGGTCCATGCTATGACTGGCCGAGGCCTTCCATCTGCGTCCATCTTCTGCATGGAAAACCTAAATTTATCTGCTTGAAAGTAGACAAACATGTATGCCAGTATAGACGAATATCTGAATATGCCTTTCGTGCCAAAATTTATGAACTGTTCGTGAATATTGTCGGCCAAGAAGGTGTTGTAATCAAACTGTGTTGTGGGTTTTTCATCATTGGAGAAAATGGATAGAAAACCCAGAATGGGCTCATCTACCCATTGGTCGGAATAGTAACCTAGCAGGGCACAAAGGGAGGAAATGACTTGGTTTCCCTTAGTGGAGAACATGGACGACAGGTAAGGGGGGTTTGTGGAAGGGAATTGAGCGGAGGTGGGAAGGAAAAGATCGAATATTTGAGCTCTCTGGGGAAAAGTCATCTTCTGATATAACTCAGTAAGGATTTCTAGGTTGAAAGGAGACGCAGATTCGACACAGGGAATTTGCATCATCTGGTCTATGTCTTAGGGCGTGATGAGGAACAGGGTGTCTCCGGAAGAGGAGATGACGGATTTTTGTTCAGGAATATAGTGAGCTTGGCATTTAAGTGCAAACTCGGGAAAAAGGTGGATCTGGGGAAAAAGGTAAAGGGGAAAATTGGACTCCCAGAGTCCAATTTCATCGCTCTGGTCCAGGAAAACCTCCCTGAGCCATGACTAGAGGTCTGAGAAATCGAAATCGCATTTGGTATCTGCGATCAATATGTCCTTGTCGACCAACGGGATCTTGTCCAGGTCGACAGGAGGCGGGAGAAAATGATTCTCCTCTCCTTCTGCTTGTCTTGGCTTTGGTGCCATCTCTTCGATAGTACCTGCAATAAACACGAAGTTAGTGGGGTCGAATGACTGTGGATGAAGGCGACGGGATGTAACGAAGGGGTTGGCTATGAGATTTTCTGGTGCGACGAGTGAACATCGAAAATGGAGGAGAACGGTAATTTTATTTAAAACTAGGGTCAGTTGGACGCGGGAAACAGGTCAGCAGGATAACGGGTATGTTATCCAGTAATAAATGGACAAAGAGCCACTTGGGGGTGAGATGGCAGGTGATGGTGGCCCAAAACATACGGACAGGTGACGTGGCTGCTAGGGATTGGAGGTGAAAATCACAATAAGGGGCTGGTCATGAGTGAAAAGGGGTAGGGGACTGACAACAGTTATGGGATGTGACATAACTCGGGAGCAAGTGGAACAAGTGGAAGATGACGTCCATGAGTGAAGGGAGCTGTCAGATAGCAGATGGTGATGGGACTTTGGGACCAATAGGCTGACGCCACGTATGACAAGGGGTCTGCCCGAGGGAAAAACCATTCCGGACCCCTCCCCCCCTTTCGCTTAAAAGCAGATCATCAGGGGGGGTCCGAAATCCAATTAGGGCCGTTGATCTACGCGCCCTTTTCCTGGCTGCAGATCTTAGTGCGCCGTTTATCATTCATTCCGGACCCCCCCCCTTCCATTAAAGGAAGAACAGACGGGGGGGTCCAGAATCAAATATGGATCCTTGATTTAAGCACTCGTCTCTGGGCCGTCCAGATGTGCGCAAGTCTTATTACCGATTCTGGACCCCCCCAGTTAAAAGCCGAATGGTAGGGGGGGTCCGGAATGCTCTGTGCACCGTAGATCTGGGCACCGCGATCAGAACCGTCGAAATGTGCAGGCAGCATAAAATGGGAGCGGAGAACATATGCGCTGGGGGGAAAACTTAGGATAAATACATTTTATGGGTTTTTTCCCCCAAATTTTTAAATAGACAACACCAAGGGGCTTCGACCAAACTATCCTCTAGGCTTCTGAGACATGGTGTGACATTTTACATCGAGCTGGTTTTATTGGAGTGAAACAATGAAGAAACTAACCTACATGCTAACCTATCTTCCTATGACAGTTAACCCAGATTAAACTGTTGGGTGAAGAAATTACTCTGCCTTGGGGCTATCTGACCAGGATTAGACAGTCTGGTCAGATTTATTCACTAATCTAACCTAGACACTTTGACTAAGATTAAATTGTTTAGCCAAATCATTCACTACCCTATCAACATCAAATTTAAAAAGAACTTGGCCATGCTTGAAAGGTATGGCCAAGTTACTATTATTGCATGGGGCCTTTATTTCAATTCTTTTATATCCTCTTTTTTTTTATTCTTTTTTCCTTTTTCTTTTCAAATTATTTGCAGAATGAAAAATCATTTGTCAAAAAAAATACTAGAGACAGATAATATACCAGTCACCATTTGATTCCCATAGCTTATGGGGTGATAACAACGGCTTCACCTGGGGATGGTACTTTCCCTGTGAAGTGCCAAGAATCCTGGTTAATGTAGTCCTGAAAATTTCTACCTAGTAGCCTTCGTTGGTTTTATTCTCAAACATGGGAAAAACAATGGTCAGCAGCTTAGGGGCTTCTCTTCGGGCTTCAACCAACTGACTGATGTTCTTCATTCAGAAAATGCAAGTAAAAATGAAAATAAAATGGTATGTACAATGGAGAGTGAGCACTCAAATATTCTACTGAGGTGGGACATAATGTTTCAGCATTCTACCCATTGGCGTTGTTTAGCAAGAAAGCATTGTTTCCCCTGAAAGCTTGGATCATGTGTGACCCTGTCCACAGATTGTCAAATTTCCCATGCTTTCCCTTGTCCTCATTCCTGGCATCCCATCTCAACACCAAATCTCCTAGCTCAAAATCATCCTCCTTGGTTCGTTTGTCAAAGATCTTCTTGATGTTTTCTTGGACGACCTGTGTTTTGTTGAAAACATCCTCCCTAGACTGCTGCAACTGGATCATCTGGTTGATCCTTCTCTGTGAGTCATTTGGCTAAGCTTGTACCTCTTGAAGCAACTTCGGACTCCCAAAGAAGTGGGGAAAACTTCCTCTGTACCATAGACCAGCTGGTATGGTGACATACCAATTGACCTTTTGGTGGTTAGTCTGTCAGCCCATAAAGCAAACACCAACTTATTGTGCCATTATTTTTTGTTTTCCTTCAATGTTTTCTTGATGATATTTACCAAAGTTTTGTTTGAAGATTCCGCCAGCCCATTCCCCTGAGGGTAGTAGGTTGTGGAATGCCCCAAACCAATGTGATACTGGTTGCAGAAATATATGAGTTTCTTCGACCGAAAGGCAGTTGCATTGTCAGTTATAATCTTTCTAGGACAACCAAAACGAGATAAAATATTATTTTCAAGGAATTTAATAATAACAGAGTCAATGGCTTGCCTGCTTGGTACTGTCTCGATCCATTTGGTAAAATAATTGGTGGCAGTAAGAATCCACCTGTGCTGGCCTGAAGATGGTGGGTGTATTTCTCCAATGAAGTCGAGCCCCCATTGCTGGAAAGGGGCCTCAACTGAGATCGGTTTCAGAGGTAGAGGAAGGAGTTTCCTTTTGCCTTCAAACAATTGACACTGGTGACATGTTGTTACCTTCTGATGCACATCTGTGAATAGGGTGGGCCAATAGAATCCAGCTCTGAGTATTTTGTTGGCTATGACTTTCCAGTTCAAATGGCCACCACATTCTCCTGCATGAAACTCTTGCAACACTTTATCAGCTTCATCTTTCAGTAAACAATTTAACAGAATGCCTACAGGATCTTTCCAATACAAATTTCCTTCTAGAATACAAAATTTCAAAGCTTTCAACTTTAAAAATCTAGCTTTAGTCTTAGTCAAACCAGGGGGAGTTTGTAAATTTTGTAAAACAAATATAAGGTATGCATACCATGGAGAGTTGAGAAATACCTCTCTCACGTTTGGAGTCGCCATCTC
>ML795947.1:125222-165342 GCA_009831015.1 Picea engelmannii
TAGATCTGGGCGCCGCGATCAGAACTGTCGAAATGTGCATGCAACATAAAATGGGAGCCGAGAACATATGCGCTGGGGGGAAAACTTAGGATAAATACATTTTATGGGTTTTTTCCCCCAAATTTTTAAATAGACAACACTAAGGGGCTTCGACCAAACTATCCTCTAGGCTTCTGAGACATGGTGTGACATTTTACATCGAGATGGTTTTATTGGAGTGAAACAATGAAGCAACTAACCTACATGCTAACCTATCTTCCTATGATAGTTAACCCAGATTAAACTTTTGGGTTAAGAAATTACTTTTCCCTGGGGCTATCTGACCAAGATTAGACAATCTGGTCAGATTTATTCACTAATCTAACCTAGACACTTTGGCTAAGATTAAAATTTTTAGCCAAATCATTCACTATCCTACCAATATCAAATTTAAAAAGAACTTGGCCATGCTTGAAAGGTATGGCCAAGTTACTATTATTGTATGGGGCCTTTATTTCAATTCTTTTATGCCCTCTTTTTTTTTTTTTCTTTTCAAATTATTTGCAGAATGAAAAATCATTTGTCAACAAAAATACTAGAGACAGATAATATCCCAGTCACCAGTTGATTCCCATAACTTATGGGGTGATAACACGCTACAGAAGTTCAGACATTATCTATTGGGGTCTCACTTTAAGATGTATACAAACCACTCTGCATTAAAATTTAGTAAACAAGACAGTGTTGGGGGGGGAGAATACAAAGATGGCTACTATTGTTTAAGGAATATGATTTTGAGGTTGTATTAAAACTAGGGAAACTAAATGTAGGACCGAATCATCTATCGCGCATACTATTAAGAGAGGATGCAAGAAAATTAGATGACAGTTTCCCTGACGTACAACTATTTGCAATAAAGATGGTGGATGATTACTTCTCATACATCATGTAGTTTCTAAGTATAGGAATGACACCATAAGAGATGACAATGGTGCAGAAGAAACAATTGGTAGTGCAAGCAGTGGATTACCAGTTGATTGCAGGGAATTTATACAAGTTGGGTGCAAATGGAATATTCAGATGTTGTGTGTTGGAACATGAAAGACCAATGATACTAGAAGAAGCATATGTCAAGATTGTAGGAGGAAATTATGCAGGGAGAGAAACTGCAAAAAAGATTTTTTGCATAGGTATTTGGTGGCCTACTCTTCACAAGGATGCTAAGGAATATTTCTAGTCATGTGACATATGTCAAAAAGTGGGAAATCCATCTAGGAGGGATGAAATTCCTTTAAATCGACAGGTTACATTGCAATCATTTGAGAACTTGGCCATAGACTTTATAGGGCCAATAAATCCACAAGAAAGAATATCAGGGGAAAGATACATAATCACTGCGATGGAGTACTTGACAAGATGGGTAGAAGAAACACTAGTTATAGACTGCACAATAGAGACTGCTGTGAGGTTTTTGTTTGAGAATCTAGTCAAGAGGTTTGGATGTTCACACATATTACTCAGTGATGAAGGAACACACTTTCTGAATAATACAATTGTAACATTGACTAAGGAGTTTCAAATTCATCATCAAAAGAGTACCCCATATCATCCTCATGATAATGGAATAGTGGAATATTTAAAATTATGGAGAACGACTTGACAAAAAATTGCAACGTAGGGAGATACGATTGGGACTTAAGAGTTCCTGCAATATTATGGGATTACTAGAATACAAGTAAAAATTCGACAGGATAGACACCTTTCAGGTTGGTCTATGGGAAAGAAGAATTGATGCCAATGGAGTTTATTGTACCTAGCCTATGCATTGAAATGATCACTGAGATATTAGTCTCTGGCGCAATAGAGGAGTCATTGGCCCAGTTAGTACAACTTGAAAAAGATTGGCTTGTCCCAGGTTTCCATCAGCGAGTTCATAAGGCAAGAGAGAAGGCTTGGCATGATCGAAACATTAAACATAAAAAGTTTCAAGTAGGAGATTTGGTATTACTCTATGAAATCAAGTTCATGCATCATCTAGATAAGTTTAGAATGAATTGGTTAGGACCCTATGCAATTTAACATGTAACAGAGAGAGGTGTTGTGCAGTAGGAAACCCTGAATGGAGAAGTCTTTGGAGAAATGGTGAATGGAAGTCAGTTGAAACTCTATAGAGACGACCGATAGTCCACAAATTAGTCTGGGTTGCGTCAGAACACATGTATCATAGTAGTTGTACTATAGTAGGAAGGAAAAACACAAAAACACAAATAAAAATTAGAAATAGAAAAAATCAAATAAAAAGTAGATATATCAAAAAGAAAAAAGGATTAGAGAGTAGAGGGCATAGGGGATTGCACATAGTGAATGGTTATCACACATCAGAATGGAACTGTGTCAACTCAAAGAATAATACATATAAGAGAAAGACTGTGAAGCACACATATGCAAAAGAAAGAACTGTTGCACAGTTTTTGCAATGACAAGACCGTTAAAAGGATTAAAGCATGGAAACAATGGATACGAAGTGGGAATGATAGGTAATAAAGGTGTCGTATAATATTAAATGGTAAAAGATGCCAGAAATCACAATAGATTGGCAGTACGAGAGAAACATCATACGATGGATTTGGTAATAAAGATGCATTTGTGTAACAACTCATCAACCATGTTGGCGGATTGGACAAGTTAGTTAAGGCAGGATGAGACATGTACAGTTTGAAACAAAGAAAAAAAACAACAGAAATTCGTTAAGTGTAAGTCATTGTTGCATGGAAGCGAGAGAAAACTAGAGTGAACTAGAGAAAATCTGAGACCACCAAAGATGAGCTACAACCACCTGAGAAGAGACACAAATCCAACTTAGAAATCTATATCAAAATATAAATGGCCCCGTCGAAGTTTGGAGTGTCCTCTGCAAAAACGTGAAAATAGGGAAAAAGACCAGTAGAGACACCAGAGGTCGAGGAATTAGACATAGCTTCGAATTCAGTGTCACAGGAAAGTTTCCATAGAGTTTGTCGAACACAAAGGATGGATGATGTTCCATTGATCACTTTACCAACCAATGGGAAATACTCGTTGGCCACAACACTAGTTCCACCTGGTGTAAGCATTGAGGGAGAGATGCTCGAAAAATTTGCATGTCTCAAATTCATGGATCATGACATCACTGATGAAAAAAATACCCAGAGTTGATCAGGGAAAAATATTTGTGCACCAGGTACATGAGCAATCCTATTAGAGACACATGAATGGGCGAAAGGGTTGGAGAAAGTAGGCATATTGAAATTTTTGGAGATTGCACATTTTGGGAAAAGTTTGGAGATTAATGCATGTGTGAAAGTGTTTCTTAGTTGTGTCCATGGGGGCACATTGTGTCTTGATGCCTCAATATCAATTGATACTGCGGTAATTGCACGTATTACGATACTCCCAAAATCTGGCGAGGATATGACTCTTTTATTCAACAAGGTAGGGGAGAGATCCCTCTTTGATTCGATGAAGGAAAAGTTACAAACATTCAGGGGAAATATGGGGTTGGATGTGAAAAGAATCAATGACATCAATGTTTGATTTGCAACGAAGGTACTGGCTTGCAAGATGTTGCATAAGTGTAGGAAGGATGAAGTCCTATTTGTAGTTATTGCAACTAGAGAAAAATATGTTAAAGGGGTTCAGATGAACTGGGATACCTTCTTGGTGAACTAGTTTCTGCAGGATTACACTAAGGCCCAAGAAAAGGGAACAAAATTCCACTATGCATGGTTCTCGTTATTGATTGTTTTGATTGGGTGGAAAGAACCCAGTTACTATCATCACATGGGTATATTTGGTAGAGGAATGTTTCTAGGAGGTATGCTAACTTATGGAATATGACGAATAAGAGAAGAAAATAGGAAAACAATGTTACATTCTTTGTATATTTGGATACTATACATATGCCGAAGGTTGTGGAAGCCCAATTAAGAGAAGCACAAGAAAGGGCAGAACAAGGTTCGGATAAGATAACTACTCTTCCACCAGAGGAATGTATGAAAACCATTTTGTCTCAAAGGAAGTCACACTTGGAAGTAGAAAAGATGAGGGATCAAAAAGAGATCCTTCAACAAGGATTGGGACCACTGCAGGAAGAAGTAGTGAGGATAATAGGGGAACTGACCACTATGCAGGGAAAGGTAAAACATGAAACATATGAAGTAGAGGAAAAAATCAAGGCCTTAACTACATAGGGGGCCGAGGAGATTGTAGAAACAGAGGCCATGATAATCAAAGAAGTGGAGGTAGCTAAGGAAACCTCCCAAAATTTCATTGTGGCATGGAAGAGCAGGAAACAGGCCCGAGTGCCTTGGGACGAGCCACATGTGAGTGTTGGGGGCATGTTGGATAGGTAGTTTTGGGATATACTTTTAGGAAAAATCATAAGTAAATAAGAAGTGCACAACATAGTTGCGTAGGAGAAGAAGGAATATTAGGGAGTGCACAACTAAGATGCATCCAGGAGGACAATGAGCAGCATAAGCGCACCTAGACGTACGACACACAATAAGAGAAGAATAACGTAGAGAATAAAGGAGAAGAAGAAAGCAAGAGAAAAGGAAGGATGGCAACCTGCCAGGATAAATATGGAAGGATGTGAAAAAGAAAGAAGAACAAGAAGTCAAAGTGAAAAAGCAACATGCAGACGAAAAAGCAAGAGAGAGCAGTCGAAAAACTAGTTAACTGGAGTTGTCATACAATGTAATAGTGTTTTGGGAGGAATCAAATTGTGTTTTAAGCCCTAAATATTATGTATAAATATGTAATGGGTTGGGAGAATAGGGGTTCCTTCATGTGGTTATTCTTGGGTAGTATTGTGGACTATGTTCCAAACTACCGGGAACACCTATTAGTAAGAAGGTTGATAGGATAGGTTGGGAAGGGAGAGAATGAATATCTGAATGTAAGTGATGATGAAGAGAGAGAGGTTTGTACTATAGAGTGGCTAGGCTAGGAGGGAAGAAAGATAACCATGACACATATTTATAAGCACAGTGCGCAAGCCTGAAGCAATTAAAGAACGCATAATAAAGATTCCAGTAGTTGTGGATGTAGCCCAAAGTTGGGTGAAACATGTTAAATCTTGTGTCATATGTCTTTTATGTGTTTGCTTATTAAATCTATCTAGATGCATAGTATATTAGATTTGTCTTATGTTTAATCATGGTGCAATATTCATGACTGTTATAACAATGCATTTATGCAGTAATCTAGAATAGAATGATAGTATGAACCTGACATAACAAATTAGTTAATAAGGAACAAGGACAAAATTAAGTGCACATAACTAATAATAAATAATTAGCAGAATGGTCACCTCCCATTCCCTCACTACTACAAAAACCTAGTTCTTGCAGTACCAATAGATACCTGGGGTGAGACTTCATTTGCGCAAGCAGGTGATGCTGAAAGGGCCGATGTCTAGTGGGTTTTGTTGGTCATAGATAACTCAAACCTAGGGTCGTACAAACTTGCATGTAGCGCCAACAATAATTATTTCAAACATTAAAGGGGCAGGGGGTTTTTCTAAGAATTTTTAGTATCTTTTTTAGCTTTTAGCTTTAATAGTGAAGGGGAATCAAATATTAGTAAAAAAACCCAACTTACATGAGTTCCTTTAGTTTTGGCTTAAATCCTTGTTTTTCATTTGTCGATGCTATAGCTTTCTCAAATAAAAAAAAAAGGAATCCCATGTTGTTTGAATTCTTCCTTGTCTCATCTTTGCTTGTTTGTATTTGCTAAAAAATAATTCAATGAATGGAAGTGTTATAGTTTTAAGAGCTTGTTTAGTATTTATAGATCCTTTATAATTTTGAGAGTTCTGTCATAGATCCACATTGTATCTGTTGGTGGCTATGATTATGTTCCTGACATAGATCCACATTGTATTTGCTGGTGGATATGATTGAGTTCATGACGTAGGTCCACATTGTATTGTCTCATGGCTACGATCTTATTGATGAAATGGATCCACTGTGTATTCTTTTGTAGCCATGATCTAACATTTCATTTCATGGATCCACAATGTATTTTTTGGCAGCCATGCTCATTATGAGTCTGAGTATGTATACCTAAGTTATTGGCGTATATGTACTCATCTTTGGTGTTTTAATGCAGGTCTTCTTTGGTCTACTAAACCTCCTTTGCTCTTTCCTTGCATTGCCTTATATGGAAATTATTGTAATGTATTTCAGCCATCCAATGCTTTCCCGATCTCACACATTAGGAGGCATATGTTATAGCCTTAATCTCCACCTTATAGGTCATAGAGAAATCCATTAGTGGATAGAAGACTTAATGCAACTTTTTCCTGAGGTTTGACCCTTTCCAGAGCATTTTTTAGGGCCTTGCATGACACCTAGCATGAAACAAGTGAGGCTTCACTAGAAAATAGTGGCTCAACAAGCGAGGCACTGTTAAACTTCTAGAAAAGAGGAGTTATGAAACACAGGGTGAGATATGAGTTGGATATTAGTGGTAATAGCATATGAAATCACATCATTCGAGTTTCTAGTGGCCTATAGAAGATATAGAAGCCTCTCCTAAACCTCCTCCAATAACTATATAAAAAAGGAAATCCTTGGACAAGAGGGGGAATAATTGAATAGAAAAGTTATGCTTCCAAACTACAAAATTATTTAGCCATAAGTCATTGGAGCCTAGCATGACCAAAGAGATGTAAGGAGAAGCAAGGAGAAAGGAGATTGAAAGAGCTTACATCAACACTTAAGGTATGAAATTTTGATGTAAGTTTACATTTATAATTAATAAATCATTTGGTTTTACTTACAATTGTTTGCAGTTGAATAACAAGTGTTTAGATCTAATTCATATTGTTATAGATTTGATTGAAAACTAATTAGATATAGGATTCTAATCCAAAAGTTTTTGTGTGTCATTTGTATACAAGAAGTAGGTTGTCAAGCTTGGAGTTGGAACTCTAGGACTGCAATAGCTAGGAGATATGAAGGACCACCTCTTGAAAGGTATGTAGATCTTATCCTTTCTATAATATTATAGTGAATTCATATATTTGAATCTAGATATAGGAAACCTTTTATAAGTATACCCCATCCTATATAGGATATCTAGGCTTATCCTAGGGAGATCTTACTGATCTATTCATTGATATCCATGTGAGATTTTTTTCCATAACAGATTGGCGACTTCACTGGGGAAGAACTCCATTCTATTTGAATCTCTTTGCCATGCTTTGTCTTTTTTTTTTGGTGTGAGTCTTTTTATCTTCCACTAAAGGTTTTAGGGCTCAGATCCAGTAGATCTGAGAGATTTGGTTTATATATGAAGATCTACAACTTTTCCCTTCCTCTCAAAAACCAAAATTTTGACAGGCCTTGCGTGTTGTACTACTTCTGTCCCGCGAGGCCCCCTCTTGTGTTGCCTCACCTGTGTCCCGCAAGGACCTTCAAAATCTGCATTTTTGTAGTGCTTATCCCAAGTCTGTCCATTTTGAGACTTCCTCTAATATTGTAGAGCTCTACAATATCCTTTCTGAGTGTCTTGATACCCTTGCTACATAAATTGTCTTGTCACATTGATCATTTTCAAGGTTGTTGTTGAGTAGATTGGTGTGAAAGGATTTGAGTTGTTTGGATAATATTATTTTTGTTGTATGAACTTTCCACTTTCAGATCTCAGATATCATAAGTTGAACTCAAAATCAACATATATGAAGAGATATAAAAGCTTATTCCATTGGTTTCATGTTTAATTTCATATGACCTTTGTGTATCACTAGATCTCCCCTCCTAGGCAATTTTTTGAGTGTGATCATTGTAGTGACATTACACCAAGATGATCCATCCTTATTCTTGATATCCTACAAGATTTTTTCTTGTTGTTTTGTTTTGTCCTTGTTTTAATTAGTCTTTCTTGTTGAGGTCAAAGATGATCTTATATTTCATATTGGAAAAAAATTTGAAAAAAAATCCCTTGCATGCTTAATTCGCTTTTGAAGCATTAGTGTTGTGAGTGTCATAGAAAAGTTTGTTTCTCTTGGATATTTTGTGTCTGATTGGATGATTAGTTTGTTTGAGGATTTCTTTGAGATTTGAAAAGAAAAAGGAAAACTCTCTGTCCCCCGCGTAGCTAGATTTCATTGAATTGAAATATTTTTCACTTTCATATTTTCATTGTTTGGTTGGGTCAAGAGTCCTCACATCATACAAAGTTTCATCCATTACCTAGACCTAAGTAAAAACCTATAAAAGGAAGAGATTAATTTAAAATTTATTAGACATTTTATTTGATAACAAACCAATATTGTATAGGTTTAGGGCCTTGGATAAGGATTGGAGACTAAACTATCCAAGGCCATTAAACTCAACCTAGAATTCATTAAAGATTGTATAAATCCATTCTTGCAACTGGTGTGTCGGGAAGACCCTATAACACAGGATTCAAGTAGGAGGTCACATCGGGACAAGTAGGGAGATTACCCCTCTCTTCTTGTTTTGGCGTTCGCAATATTGCTTCGATCGTTATGCATATGGGGGTTCTATTGGGTCACACCTTCATAGCTTTGGGATTAACTACCCTTCCCTTACATGTGATCAGATTTACGACTATTTGCCTGACCATCGATTGTTAGGTGGTAACCTTAGTGGCTTTTCCTAGGGTTCCACATAGGTGATTGTAGGTGGGACATTCTTGCAGTACCTGGGGAAGATGTTTGTTCATGGTCCCAGTTACCTCGATGGGTGCACACCTTAATAAAGGGTACTTGCACCAATCCAGGTTGTTTCACATCAATCATCATAACTTCTCCTCACACCTTTGCTAGTCAATCTTGTGAGGACTTCATATCCACCACATGGTTGGTTTTTGGAAGGACCCTAAGCCCATTGGTTTGCTTGTTGTTAGCCAAGATTTTAATAGCACTGTGCTCTTTGATTCTGAGTCTAGGTCGGCCATAGGTTAATTGTTATTTGTTAGTTACATAGACTTTTCACCATGGCTGAACTATCGCACCAATCACATCGATTACGAGGACTAGAACCTATTACAGAGGTAGAACCACCTCCGAAGCTACACCATATTCGTGATGAAGACTTTGAAGGTTCATAATTTTGGTTTGATGAAGCCAATTTAGTTGAGGTAGAAGTGGTTGACAAACTTCCTCCACCTAGCTTCAACCCACCTTTAACTGAACCAGACGCCCCTTTATTGGTCCAAGTGAGGGACATTTTTAGTGAGTCTTTTTCGTTATTCAGTCATCCTCCTACCATGAATGGACCTAGTGGTTCATCCAGTGCAGTTGATCCCGTAATCCCAACCACAATTGGGATTGGAGGCAACTCATCCAGGGTTATCTCAGTTATGTCCTCATTTCCACCCCTTAGCTCCATTGGACCTTCACCGTCCATAAATTTTATTTTTGGTTCCTCCATGTGGGGGATGTCATCTGTATCATAGACTCCATCCATTAGTATTCCTAGCTTGCACGTTCCCATCCATTCTAATTCCATGCCCATTTCCAAAGTCTTTTCTAGTGGGGGGACAAGCTTTGGTTTCAGAATGGGAAGTGGATCCACTCCCACTTCCACCAATCCAATGAACGACTTGGCATCATCAAGGGACGATGTACCTTTTGGATGGAGTATGCCTAGTGGTTTTGGGGTTGTCCCTAGTCAACCTAGGGGCATTGATACTTTTGGAGGGTTTCCTTTCCCATGCGTCAACACACCTTTCCCTGGGGCACATCCCTCAGGGGAAATTGGATTTTCCCCTTTGTCCATACATATGGTCCTGGAGGTTTATTCCTCGGGAAAAGCACTAGGAACCCTTTTTTCTGGAGGGTCAATTGTCCCCCCTGAGATATTTTTTGGTGGCAATAGTAGTCTTTATCCTGCTAGTGCCACCATCATTGGGGGAACTCACTCTCCAACCATTTCTTGGCCTTCTAGTAGCACCAATATAGGGGGGGCACAAGGTCCATCTGGGATAGTAGCGACTTCACCTCCCTCCCAATCCTCATTCACACTGTTTCCATTTCTTCCAATGCTTGAATTACCAGATTTGTCACGGTTGAAAAATGAACCTATTTCTCATGACCTCTTATGGACAACGATTCCATCAAAAATCCCATCAGAAATTCTGAAGTTCGACGGTAATTCGAGAGAATACCCCTCCACACACATCATGACATACCATTTGTGGTGATCATCTAATTATTTAATGGATGATAGTGTGAGATTGCATCTTTTCCAGAGATCCATGATCCAAGCCACTGCCAAATGGTATATTTAACTGAAAGGCGGTTCTTTCAGAAGCTTCAATGACTTGGAAATGGAATTTTTAACCCATTACCAATTTCCTATTTGGAATGAGATAGGAAGAGATATATTGACTTCTCTATGTCAAAACAACACCACCCATATTTCTGATCATATACATGAGTGGCGTCAAAGGTATAGAATGATTAAGACGATTCCAGATAAGATCCTAATAGAGTGGTTCACCAAGTCCCTCTTACCACCCATTGCCTGAGATGTAGCTATGGACGGGGAAACCACTAAGGAGAAAGCTATTTTGTGTGCCCAACATCTAGATTTGATTTATTCTCAGTCGGGTACTTTGTATGATATCATTCCAAATGCTCCTCGCCCATCAACCGATCATTGTCAACCTCACCCAGGACCCCACACCAACGGTGTGGTCAGTTCTATCTCCCATGCACCCATCAACCAACTAGTTGATCAACTAGGATAATTGTGTATTCAATCACATCCATCAACTACTCGAACTAGTTCTCAAACTACTGTAGTCTGTACTCAAACCTCCGAGGTGAATTCGGTGTAGTCCATGCAACCAAAGAATCCTCAACAACCTGGAGGAAAGAAAAAGTGAAACAAGATGAAAAATTTTGCTAATGAGCAAGGGATTGCCACTGCCCAAAAGTCCTAGGAGGGAGGCACTAAAGAAAAGCGAAAGAGTCATTTTCCCTGCATGATTTATGGAGAAGACCACCCTACCCAATAGTTCCCACGAAAGGATGAGGTCCATAGATTCCTAGAAAAACAACGGACTCCTCAGTAGCTTTCCATCTTAACTCATCCTTTCCCCCCTCAAACTCAAAACATGGTTTCTTCAAATCCTGCCCCTCTGACTAGGGACATCGTAGGTACTCCTCACCACGGGGGTTCTCTAAATGATCCTATTTATATGTGTGACAAAATGGTCAAATTGCATACATGAGCCAAAAACTACGACATTCTCAAGCCTTCCAATGTTGTGTCTAAAGTAGCATCTTCATCTCAACCTAGTGGTCCTCTCCAGATAGAGAAGTAATTTTTTGATGCACCACTTCACCCCTTGAAGGGTGTTCTTTGACATATGATACATAATACTAACACACGGGCTGCCCACAATTACAGTATTGTGGAATACTTGGCCCATGCACCATGTGCCATGTCAGCGCTTGAAGTTCTCCAAAGCTGCCCCATGCAATGAAAATCCTTTCTCTTAGCCATAGCTGGGGTTGATCCCTTGGAGTAAAGCTTGATGACC
Source organism: Picea engelmannii (assembly GCA_009831015.1). NCBI lineage: Eukaryota > Viridiplantae > Streptophyta > Pinopsida > Pinales > Pinaceae > Picea > Picea engelmannii. Next base: position 136,767 of record ML795947.1, read on the forward strand.
TTTGATTCATCTCAAGTAAATCATAGGCTCTCCCATTAGGCCTCCTTTCATATCATAGTGTGATCATTGGGGAAAAACATCTATCAGATAGTTGTGGATGAAGGAGCCTCGACTTGCATCATGTCAATTTCTTGTTGGAAAGACTTGGGCTCTCATAATATTGATACGTCTGCCACACTTCTGAAATCCTACGATGAAAACATGCTCCAACCCCATGGAATAATCACGGCCTTACCCATTGACTTAGGTGGTAAGACTGTCTCCGTCACCGTGGAGGTTTTCGACACACCACTTGAGTACAATTCTCTACTTGGGGGCAGTTCGTTCTACGATATGACTGCAGTTGTCTCATTGGTATTTAGGGTATTATGTTTCCCTCACCAAGGGAAAATCGTTACCATCGATTATATTGCGGTTTATACCCCAGACCTTGTATCTAATGCGAGGTCAAATGTACCCTTTGTCGGTGATACCACGTAGTCTTTTGTCAACATCGGTGTAGGGATGTTCAAATATAATTCACTGATGGGAATTTTTCCCCTTCCCCCACAGTCTCCCACTACACATATTGCTCCAATTAATATGTTTTCTTCAATTACCAGTGGATCCCTTGGGTCTGTTGATCCTTGGGTGGTACCTCATTCCGAGGATGTTGAATCATCTGGAGCAATCATGAAACTCACCATGGTTGAGATTGTCGATCCAAAAATCCCATCAGCATCGGCTAATACTGGTCAATACCTCCATCCTCATATGGATTGTGACCATCCTACTCCTCCTGAATGCATTGTTGAATCTCCAATTTCACATGACTCCGTTGATTTTGAGTTGCCTTCAGAAAAGGCCATATTGGATGTCATGGATTCCATAGAAAAGAACAAGAAAGATGAGCATCATCTATAATCCATCCTATCTATTTTTGAACACATGAGATTTATCATGATGAGCTTTGATCTGAGACTGAAGGAATTTGTTGGGACACCTAGTGAAACCCCTAGTGTTGACCTTTTTCTGCCTCGATTATCTTTTTTCAGAACTTGCCACTAAATTATCTGCTTCCCCTTCCCTTGAAGATTCACATTTCCTACCCCCTTTATGTATTGATGTATCCCATCAAGGAGATTCCATAGCTCATGATACTACTCACAATGAGTATCTTCATATGCAGAAATTCAATCCCGGGTGGCATGGCCCCAACGTGGTGAGCCATATGAGGCTGATATTGACTCATGAGTTCATTAATTATGAAAATGATCCTTTGTCTAAGCCTAGCCATGGGATCTACTTGGTCTAAAGCATTGATATGCGTATTTCCTTGTACACAGGTTTGTGGTGTGAGTTTTTGTTTTTCATATATCTTATCCAAAAAATCCAAAAATATTTTCCCTTTTCAAGATTACGCTATGTGTTTTGACCTTGGAATCTAGTTTGCATGTGTTGACAAGATTCTAGGGATTTATTGTTTATGAAGATGACAACTTCCATTTAAATTGAGGTATATGTTCCCAAACTGACATATAGAGATAGGTTTTTCCATGCATTTTTAACTTTGCATTATTAACCATCCATACTGATGGCATTATGCCTTAGGTCGGAACCCAACTGGTTGCAACATTATCCACTCTTTTTTGCATCGTAATTGGTTTAGTAGTGCCTATCCTTCATGGGAGCCCTATTTATCACCCAAAATTCCATCTGGTGCCCATGCTGCAATTTTTCTGTAGGCCTGAAGCCCTCCTTTAGCCCCGCCATGACTCAAAGATTAAGCCTCATTCTCCTCTATTCACTTTTATTCTAGCCATATGCTATGGGGGTTCCCAATTTTTTTTATGTTTCTTAATGGTAGCCCATGCATTTTTTGCTCACATCATGCATCTCGTTGTTGCGCTATTTTTTTCCCATATCTTGCTTACCGATATGCAGTATCCTTGACCATATGCCTCTTGCATTATTTGTCCTCCGCTTTGCATCTACCTACGTAGGGAGAGAAAAACTACTAAGAGTGGACCTCACTTTCCAGTACTATTTGCATTCTTCATTTAGTAGGTTAGTTCCACGCACTTGGAACATAGGCGCATGTTGTTAACCCACTCATTCTCTCCCGACGAGTCTCCTTTAATCTCTTTTAAGACTCTTTAAACAAGAAAAGATTGCTGAGTGAGATTGTTTTCTTTCACACTTGTTAAATGGTTTAAAAGGACATCTATTCAATATAATTTTAACCCTTTTATGGGTTGGATGGACTACTTACAAAAAATGGATACTTTAGTCCACCCGTGCTAGAAGAGTTATCTCGTAGTGTTTTATAATTTTTCAGGCTTGGGGGACTAAATTTATCAAAAAGAAAATTGAGCTTAATTGTGTCATTATTTCGTGCTTGTTAAACTATGAAGGAGACCGAACATACTTGTGTCATTCTTTCATGCTTGTTAAACCATGAAGGAGACGAAAAATACAAAAAAAAAAGAGTGGGGTTTTTTCACCATTGGTCTATTCTCAACATGGTAATGTCAATCGATTCACCCTTGAACATGGCACCTGTTTGATTCCTCATCACACAGTTGGGTTTTAGATTTCCTAGGAGCTGTCCCAGTAATATGAGTCAGAGATACTCCTCTGGATAGTTACTCTTCCAGTCATCATGGAGAGTGCTTCAATTCCTCTTGAATTGTTGCACTATATTCATTCAACTCTTGTGTTTGTTGGATATATTACACACTCATCTATAATTATTTTCCTAAGTTTTACAGTCCAATGTTGAGAATGATTCCTTAGATGAGAATGTTCTCTCTAGAGAATATTCGCCTACAAAATAGGGCATTCATCTTCAGTTCAAAGTCATTTAGACTAGTGGAACTCACTCATGCATGGAAACCTTGGTTTTATCACTAGTAGTTTCATGTGTCTCTCTCATTTCCACACATGTGTCTCAATTAATTGATGATTTCATGGTGTTAGATAATTGGCTTAGGTTGATGGACAATTGGTATGGATTGTTGGTTGTCATTAGACAGTTGGCTTAGGTTGATGGATAGTTGGTATGGATTGTTGGTTTTCATTGATGTCAACCATTGGAGAGTGATATTGTAGATTTATGTCAACCCTTAGTGATTGATGTCAACCCTTGGAGAAAGTCCGGTAGCGAATTCCGGTAGCACAAAGGTTTGGGTAATGGGCCCAAGGTTGTTTCATGTATAATGGTATGAGTTTTAATATATTTGAAGCTAAGACTATTATATATGGATAGTAAATGTCATTCCATTTCTGGTGGTATGTGGAATGTCACATAACTCCTCACGGTTAGAGAGTTATGGCCATGTGAAGTTGGAGAACTCGAGTTTGGGTAATGGACCCAAGTTTGTTTGATGGATAACGGTATGAGTTTTGATCTATTTTCAGGTAATACTACTCTATATGGATAGTACATGTCATTCAATTTCCATTGGTATGTGGAACGTCACATAACTCCTCATGGTTAGAGAGTTATGGCATTGTGAAGTTGGAGAACCCTCATGAGTCATCTAGAAGCCCCAAAAGGTCAAAGTAGTCAAAGTGGTTTAAGAGATTTTTAGAAGGTAAGTAATAAAGTGAAGTGATGAGTGTAATATAATTCAAAATGAATACAAAATAAATTATTTAAATAATAAAGTTAATGGAGAAATTACTAAGTTGACAAGTGGTTAGAAGTGGGTTAGCCCTAAAATAAGGAAAGTGGTTTAAGATGGTTAGAAGGTAACCCCTTAGGGTAAAGTGAAGTGATGAGTGTACTATAAGTCAAAGTGGATACAAAATAAATTTTTAGATAATAAATTTAATGGATAAATTACTAATTGGACAAGTGGTTAGAAGTTGGTTAACCCTAAAATAAGGAAAGTTGGTTAACATGGTTAAAAGGTAACCCCTTGAGGAAGCTACATGAAAGTATAAATAAGAGGCAAGGCTCTCTCATTTTATATCACACTTGAGAATATTGAATATCTACAGGTGACTGGGTTAACCAAATGATATCTAATCTGAATTTCAAAGAGAAGGTGAAGTAAAGAAGGCCGAAATTCAAGGGAGGATAAATTCTTTTCATGATGCTTTCTAAGGTAAGTTATTTACAGGTCATCTCACCATTTTCACAATAACTTTTTTTATAGAATGATTCATACTATGAAATTGATAGGCCATTGGGAAAACATATCCAAGTAGCTGTGGTACAAATTTCAGCTTGTGGGTCGTTGTATTTTTGGAGTTACACTCCGTGGAATATATGGTTTGTGGCTAGTCCTGAAACTAGTCTAACACAAATGTTTCAGGTAAAAATGTCATAACTTATTCATAACAGATCCAAATTAAGTAAGAAAAAAATTGTTGGTTATAGTATAGTATGTAGTATTATGTGTAAATGTTTTATATCCATACAACAAATATTCCGTTTGGGGCACACTCTACAAGTTCACTCTCTAGAATAAGCCAGAATCCAACAAGGTATGTCATTTTGGCTATAAATCCTTTTATGAGAGGTTCCAAGTAGTGACACCTGGAGGAATTGTATAAAACACACTGAAGAACATTTTGTACTATTTTCAGATCTTTATTCATTACAGGTACATAGTTATGATTATTTCAAGTTAGGGTTGTTGACTAATCCAAAACTAGTCATGTGAGACTAAGGAAAAGTTTGATGAAAATGCTAGTCTCTTGTTGTTAAAGTTAAGGAAGGTTTTCATGTATGTGATCATATAGACTAGGTATATTACAGAGTTACAAATCAGATTTGGATGATRAAATTGATGAGGGATTTTGGTTGAGGTACATTTTGGGTACATGATTGAGACAAGTAGTTGATGAGTTGGCACATACATGAGGTGTATAGTTGATGATGTTGACACATATTGATGAGTCATAGTTGATGAGTAGCTGATACATGATTGATACATACTTGGTACATGGTTGGAGGCACTTGTTAGTATTATTGTTGACACATGGTTTATGGATGATGTAGCATACTTGTCTTGGTATATTATTAGAAGCACATATTGATCTTGGTGATGATTATGAGTTGTTGTGTTATGCTTGGTTGATGCACATATTTGAGAGTTTTCTTGGTGAGTAGATCTGATTTGGTTGATAAGATTGATGAGACAGGTTGTTGTGATAGGTTGTTTGGACAAGTTGTTGTGACATGTTATTTGTACAGGTTTGGTGCATTGTTGATGCACTTGTTCATGGTACAGGTTGGGGTATAGGTTGGTGCATGGTTAATGCACTTGTTTATGGTATAGGTTGACTACAGGTTGTTTGGTATAGGTTTGTGCATGGTTGATGCACTTGTTTATGGTATAGGTTGATTACAGGTTGAGGTACAGGTTGATGCATGGTTTAGGTTATTGGTACATGTTGTTTGGTGCAGGTTGATTGGTATAGGTTTGTACAACAATATATCTCACAGTGATAGTGCGGAAGTGGTTCCATCATTCTAATTATGTGTTAGGGTCGTTGGACAGGGAAAGGATATGTGGTTTTAGCGACCTTCCGGTTGTAGCCGAAGAACATAGGGGGTTGTAGACTCCTTCTGGTTGTAGCCATAAAATTGGGGAGTTGGAGCTTCCTTTAGGTTGTAGCCTAATAAATTAGGGGGTTGGAGCCTCCTTCCAGTTGCAGCTGGAAAACAAAGGAAGTTGGTGCTTCCAATGAATGTAATTCTTAAAGACATATAAGAAAAAACATTCTGTGGTTTTCTCCTGCTTTGGGTTTCCACGTAAAACACTAGTGTACTGTGTATGTGTGTGATTGGTCATTTGTTCATTGTTTATTTACTATGAAACTATTGGATGATAATGCTACATTTATATAACACTTGCATTTTATGGTGAAAAAGGATTAAATTTCTCTATTACTGATTCACCCCCCCTCTTAGTAATCCAACACATGGATTAATTAACTAGGACTAGGTGGAAGTTAACTTCAATGTATGTCAGTGAGTGTCTAGATCTCTCTAGATCACTACTATGACGCATTAGTTACTCATGTAAATTATTCACTCTTTGAGTGTGGAATATAGTTAATACAATTCTTTGATTCTGTAAATTATCCACTCTTTGAGTGTGGAATATAGTTAATACAATTCTTTGATTCTCTCTCTCTCTCTCTCTCTCTCTCTCTTGTTTTCGTCTTTTCTTATTTTTATGCAAACTGTGTATGTCCTTTACCAACTACATATTATCTATTCAGGTTCATCCACATTTACATGGTATCATAGCCGACAGATTTCTAGGAGAAAGACACACCAGACTCTTTTTGCAAGTACTGAAGATTGAAGAACACAAAAAAGATGGATTATTCGCTAACAATACTTCTCACTCCTCATAAATATTTGGAATGGAAGCCAAATTTTTTTCTTTAGCTAAGATGCATAGGCTTGTACGAAATAACTATGGCAATGGAAGTAGATCTTGATTCCACTGATGAGAGAAACGACTTTCTCAATAGACAAGATATGGCCATAGGATGTATCTTCTTGTCTATTTCTCCTGAAATTATCCACCAAGTATATGATGAATCATGAGACTCAAATCCAAATGAACTATGGACCAGATTGGATGTTCTATTCAGGAATAAAGAAGATTGTGAAAATTTCATGCAGGAGATTCAAAAGATAGATCTAGAAGAGAAACCATCAGGAAATCAAGCCTCTTATTCTGAAGAGTTTTCTACACCAGTATCTGCAAAAATTTGTATTCCATTATTTGCAAATGATGCATACTCCATTTTAGATTTGTTTTCTAAATTTCATGTGTAATATATATTTCATTCATCTCAGGGATCACATGCAGAAACTTTTCTATGCACCATGCATGCATCTCAAGAGAAACATGCATCCACCATGCATGCATCTCAGGAGACAAAAAGGGAGCCATGCACATTAGATTCAATTTTGATATTTTATAGAAAAAAATTATAGAAAAAATTGGATATTTAAATTCCTCTCAAAAAGATATCCAATTTCAAAAAACAAATCGTCCGAAATGGAGTTCGGGAAATGAAGTTATGATCATTTTAAAATCAACAAAATTTCAACGTTTTTCCAGAAATGGCCGCACAGTTTTCAAAATTTCATCCAAACTTTATTTGGATCTTCTTGATTACAAGAAGAGAAAGTATATATGTGTGTACATATCAATGGTGCATTTACTTCATCAGATTCATGCAGACATCTACATCTTCAACAAAATATTCAACAAGCACAAACTTGCACAGTTGCAAGGTCTTCTTGGAGTGAAGGACAAGGTTGATTAACAACTGCCTTTTGTTCCTTCTCATTTCTTTTTTATGCATTGTAATTTGATGGTTTTTTTTTTAACGTCCCCTAATCACCCTATCCGGGGACATGCCACTACTTCAAAACCAAACTATTCTGAAACCAAATTGTAATACACCTAGTATTAAGCCACTCGGCTATGCATGCTCTCTTTGAGATCATAAACATACATATATATCTAATGCAAATTTAAACAGAGATAGACATTCTTTTCATACCCATATTCATGTGGAAGTGACAATAAACACATACATGCAATATATACAGGAAATTCTGATAACATTCAAACATGTACCTAAACACAACATCTAAACATAACATGTAAAATTAACATAGATTTGGTACTTATCTTTTTATGAGAAGACCATCAATTGTGTGGAAACCTTCCATGAACCTCCCAGTCTTTGGCCACGCTGCTCCAAGCTATCAACAGTGGGTCACCCCTGATTTGGGAATAAAATCCACCTAGGGAAAAGGAAATCCTAGGCTAGGATGAGGCTACAGAAAGCTTCACAATGCAACACGAAAGATTCCCTCCAAGGAGCCTACTTATGCCCACTGCTCATAGAATCTCATTCCCCACATGCATGTCCCACCGTAGGAATATACACCATCATTGTTCCATAGTCCATCGAATTCTCCGCTTCCCTTCTAGGACTTCAACAACAAGCAAGATCAGGAATTCTCAGAGCTCTGTAGCTACTATTGGACTCCCTCCAAGAGAAATCACTTCCTCAACAATCTCTCTCACCTGTAGAGAGTTGATTAGAAGTCCGGGAACTTGCTTCTTCAACCACGGGCCTGGAAACCCGCCTCTTCAAACCAAAGTAGAAAAAACGGGTAAGGAAAGGGATGACTCAACAAATTACAGAGGTTCACGATGATACATGGTTCAACAATGGTGACAATGGTTGACTATGTGCCCGCTCAGTGCATGAGTGAAACAAGGCAACAAATGGCCATAATTGTGAGGAAAGTTGGAAAGAATGGTCAGAATGGTGAGAGAGAACCCCCACAATGATGGACATACCCCACATAAATTTTCATGCTTCCTGGATAACACTTGGCTCTACAGGAGCTCGTTCCTTTCCACTTGTAGTTCCATTCCTCTCCCCAAAGGAACTTAAGATAACTAGGTTTATTTCCCAAACTTTATTAATTTAGGAAATACATTATAATATTCCCTTGTCTTAAGCCCTCAAGATTAGCCCCTTTTTCCTAGCCTCCCAGCCCCCTTCCCTTTCCCTTCCTAGTGGAGCTTAGTCCCCCATAAATCTTTCTTCATGGTTGGTCTACATGCAATGATGTATTTTATTAATAATATGCATAATTACATATACCAAAATAGGCTCACTGGCCTTAACATATAGGATCTTTGGCCTAATAAAAACATAAGCCTCACAACTTATAAATACTTGGCTCACCAGCATACAAACTTCATTAAACATCATTACAATTCAACAAGGGCTCGACCTTGGGTATTACAGTTTTTCCCCATGAGGTTTTCCCTCTTTCCTCGTTTTTTAGTGTCTCATTCTTATATGAATTGTACAATGGGTACCTAAAATGGACTTGGTTGGTAGGTCGCATTCATCATGTACACCCTAGTAGTGTTCAGGGGGGGCTGGGGGTGTTGGAGATATTACACACTCACCTATAATTATTTTCCTAAGTTTTACAGTCCAATGTTGAGAACGATTCCTTAGATGAGAATATTCTCTCTAGAGAATATTCACCTACAAAATAGGGCGTTCCTCTTTAGTTCAGAGTCAATTACACTCAATTAGACTAGGGGAATTCACTCATGCATGGTGACCTCAGTTTCATAACCAGTAGTTGCATGTGTCTCTCTCACTTCCACACATGTGTCTCAGTTAATTGATTATTGCATGGATCAGTGAACTAAGACTAGGTGGAAGTTCACTCCAGTGTCTCTTAGTGAGTTTCTATATCTCTCTAGATCACTACTATGGTGCATTAGTTACTCATTTAAATTATTCACTCTTTGAGTGTGGAATACAGTTAATACAATTCTTTGATTCTCTCTCTCTCGTTTCCATATTTTCTCATTTTTTTGCAAACTGTGTATATCCTTTGCTAGCTAGATATTATCTGTGTAGGTTCATTCAAATTTACAGTGTCATACTTCCAAGTCACCTTAGTGTCATGATATATGTTCAAGGGAATTTTCATCCTGAGTCAACCGTCTACTATTTTTTTGACTTTCTGAGTCGGCCATCCCCATGTCAGTTATACTTTGTGATACTCTCTCTTCACATCATATCTCAGTGTATGTTTCATTTCAATTGATGGGGGATACATTAAGGCCCTCCTTCGATGGATCTCTTCCCATCGAATTCAACACATTATCTAGGATATGGATCTAGAAACCAGCTAGTACCTTGGAATTTGCAGTCATCAGTGGAAGGCCTCCTCACGATCGACAATGGGTTTTCTTCATTAACTCATGATTGATCGATTCTATGAGTGTTTGACATCTGATCCTCTATTCACACTCACTATATTTTACTAGTTACCTTGGGGTCCATATTCATCATCGGTGGGTCTCCTCGCATATGTTAACAATATACATCAATGATCAATAATCAGACGGTTTCTACCACGATTGACATCAACTCATCTATTCTCATGTTGTAGATTTGTACCATCGGGGTTTGGGATGAAGACCTTGGGTTGGGGCCATATCCTTCTTTTAAAACATCCCCTCCCAAGTTGTGTTGGAGTATGTCACTTGTATATCAAGACTTCGGGGGAACTCTCCTTAGTGCTCATTGTCTTCCTGACATCTATATGTTGTGTCATATATCCACATTGTATCTGTTGGTGGCTATGATTATTTTCCTGACATAGATCTGCATTGTATTTTCTAGTGGCTATGATTGAGCTCATGACATAGATCCACATTGTATTGTCTTGTGGCTACGGTCTTATTGATGATATGGATCCACTGTGTATTCTTTCATGGCCATGGTATAGAATTTCATTTCATGGATACAAAGTGTATTGTTTGTCGGCCATGCTCAATATGAGTACGAGTATGTCTACCTAGGGTATTGGTCTATATATACTCATCCTTGGTGTTTGACTATAGGTCATCTTTGGTGTTTGACTATAGGTATTCTTTGGTCTACCAAACCTCCTTTGTTCTCTCCTTGTGCTGCCTTATATGGACATTATTGTAATGTATTTCGTCCATCCACTCCTTTCCTGACCTCACACATTAGGGGGAATCTGTTATAGCCTTAATCTCCACCCTACATATAAGAGAAAAATCCATTAGTGGATAGAAGCCTTAATGCAATTTTTTCTTGAGGTTTTACCCTTTCCAGATCATTTTTTATGTCCTCGCATGAAACCTATCATGCAACAAGTGAGGCCTCACTAGACAGTAGTGGCTCAACAAGTGAGGCACTTTCAAACTTCTAGAAAATGGGAGTTATGATTTTATGGGTGAGATATGAGTTGGATCTTAGTGGTAATAGCCTAGGAACTCACGTCATTCAAGTTTCTAGTGGCCTCTAGAAGATCTATAAACCTCTACTAAACCTCCTCCAAGAGCTATATAAAAACGGAAAGCCTTGGACAAGAGGGGGAAGAATTGAATAACAAAGTTATGCTGCCAAACTACATAATTATTTAGCCAGAATTCATTGGAGCCTAACATGACCAAGGAGCTGTAAGGAAAAGCAAGGAGCAAGGAGATTGAAGGATCCTACTTCAAAACTTAAGGTATGCAATTGTGATGTAAGTTTCCATTTATAATTAATATATCATTTGGTTTTCCCCTACAATTGTTTGCAATTGAATAGAAAGTGTTTATATATGATTCATATTGTTATAGATATGATTGAAAACTAATTATATCTAGGATTCTAATCCTAAATAGGAAAGTAGAGAAGTTTTTGTGTGTCTTTTGTATACATGAAGTAGGTTGTCAAGCTTGGAGCTAGAACTCTAGGACTGCAACAACCAAGAGATACAAAGTACCACCTCTTGAAAGGTATGCAGATCACCTCCTTTCTATAGGATTATAGTGAATTCATATCTTTGAATCTAGATCTAGGAAACCTTTTAGAAGTCTACCCCCTCCTATATAGGATATCTAGGCTTATCCTAGGGAGATCTTACTGATCTATTCAGTGAGATCCCTGTGATTATTTTTCCCATAACAGGTTTGACATGGTCATTTATCATTATATGTTGTGTTAATTATATATGAACCATGAACATACCAAGAACTACTTGGGTGTTAGTGAAAGTTATAACTCTGTGCATATATTTATGATTTGGCATGAGGATGTTGATATATAACATGTGCGATTGAATTGTTATATATTGTGATGCTATTGATTATTTGTTGAGTGTGACAGGTGGGAATCATAGGCATACGGACTTTGAAAGTGAGCCAAAATACATAGACCCAAGTTAAGGTCAAGAGATTAGATGTATTAATTTAGATCTTATGTTGTAAACATATGATTGCGAATTTCTTTGACAATTTGAGAATTTTATTTAATGTGTGTTCCTATATGTGTGTAGGGACAAGGGATACTAATGCTAACTTATTCAACATATAGGTAAAATTTGTATGAAGGGGGGGGGGGATACATGAATGTTACTCCTACCTCTTAGAAACTCTCTTGTGTATACCAAGGTAGGAGTAGACACACTTAAGGGATTGCATGATGTTGTGAGGATGAGATTTGAAGGTCTCCTACGAGGATGAAAAAAGGGGGTGAACAATAAGGGCACAAATTCCTCATTCCTTATTCAACCAATAGACCCTCATCAATGGTAAACAATGTAGCATGAACATGGTCTCACTCATAGAGTATTAAATATACCTCCATGTAAATATCTATGTACAAAGTTTAGAGTGATCATGGTCTAACCCTTGGTATTGGTTTGGATTTCCCATCCCAAAATAAAGGTATATATCATATACATTTAATTTAGAAGTGATATTTATACTGATAGAATTGCATTCATCTAAATATAAATATTATCCATATAGCTAGAGTGCACTCATTTAAATAGGAGGGATGCTTATGAGAAAAAGTAGATTTGATTTTAATGTGCAAGTAGAAAAGTAAAATAATTATGCATGGGAAAATATTTAAAATAAAGAGAAACACTCACTTTCTGTTTAATGATTTTATTTAATTAAAAAGGGTAATATTATGTGCAAAAACACACCTATGCTAGTTTAAATATAAGAGCGAAAAGTAGTAGAAAAGTTGGTGAGTGAAACAAGGAAAAAATAGGTAGGAGGTGGGTGAACAAGACATATTAGATAATTAAAAATTAGGAATTATGTATCAGTAGTATGTGGCATTGTTCATGAGTATATAAAACAAGGTGAGGGGTGACCATGAGGGGCACCCTAATGTCATATTCTTGATATGATGTAAAAAATTTACATGGAGAGTTGGTTGTGAGAGGTCTAATTGCAATACATCCCTAATCAAGGCTTGTTTTTGTTGTGGTGGGGATTCCACATTTTCTCTAATGTGAGCTGGAAAATATTTTAGTGAAGAAGGTTTATGTTCCCTTCACACTTTTTTATTTTTACATTCCTTCATGTAGTCTTTGAAACTCAAGGGTTCCACAAGTAGAAGAGTTACCTTACGATACATTAGGGTGGTTAAGATCCAGATTATTTCCAGCACAAAATGAGAGAGGAGATCTAATAAAAAAATGTACAAAGATATCTTAGATATCCAATAATATAACATAAATATATTAGATACGCAACCATAAACAAAGAGATACAATAATACACAATTTATATTAATGAGCGAAATGCACAAAACTCTAGAAATACAGAGTGAAAGACTCACTAGAATGGTGACAACTTAGCTCTGAGAAAAGATGTGATGGATACTCACATTTGCAAGAATATGATTAAAATGACGCTCTAAACTCCTTTTTAACATAAAAAAAATCCAAAACTCTAACCTCGGAAGATGAAAAACCAACAATTTTGTGGACCCTGTTTTGGGTAGTTTCATGTATCAACTTCCCGGGGGCGTAACTTTGGCATATGATCTCCGTTTTGGGCGCATGATAGCTCGTTGGAAAGGTATCATCGAGGAGTTTCATTTTGGGGGACAAATAATTTTTTTTGACCATCATTTAGGTGCTCAATCCCGAAAAAACTTCATTTAGGCCCTCAAAATGGCCCCAAAAGTTTAGGAACCAAAAAACTACTAAAAATAGTAAATTGCAAGAATACTGTTTTGAGCCAGTTGGAATAGGTGGGAGGCCATCAATATAAACTTGGATAAATCCTACCTCCTTAGGAAGAAATTGTCTCCATTGCATTGAGTTCCCGAGGGAGAGGGAAAAGATTTTGTTGAATCTGCATCTTGATGAGTTGATTGCCTCACTGGAGAAGTTGCATTGATTAGCTTGTTGAAGGCTATAACGAACCTATGGATGGAAGGGTTGGACCTTTTTGACTAGTTCGACTACATGAGATGAATGTGTGTAGAAGGAATCCTTACGCTTTTATTCAATATTTTCGACCTGCTTCTACTAGACATAAGGTGCTTGGACTGAGGCTACAGTGGTTGTGGTGTTCTTCTGTTCACCTTTTGAACAGTCTGTGAAGAAACTGAATTTTGCAGTATGAGATACTACCTTGCGACATTGTTTAGGTGGGACAGTAGTTGGAACTACCTCTAGTATCCTGTAGATATGAACCCCCAGAGTATCAATTACACTATGGGGTCGAGACTCATAAATAGCATGACACTTCCACATATATGGTTGGCCCAAAAGAACATCATAGAAATCTAGTGGGGAAACATCACATAATACCTCATCCTTGAAGGGTTGGGTGATGTATGACAATCGACACTGTTGGCTGACACAAATCTCATCCTTGGTGAAGCCACTCGATGTTGTATGGTTGTGGGTGTGGTGTTGTTGACAATCCAAACTATTTGACGACCTCTACTGAGATGAGGTTCTTCTATCTTACACTATGAACAATGAAATGCAGTAGGGTCCCCTTCACCCACATATCTGAATGAAAAAGTCTCTCCCCCTCCTTAGGATTCGCTGGTTCTTCAGGTTGAATTGTTGCAGTCACAACAGTAGTAGTGGGGTCTGCGTCGATGATATGTCTTCTACTAGTATTTTTTGAATCAGATTCTGAATCAGGGTTCAGTTCCTTGTCTTTGATATCGACCAAAAATTATTTTTTTGAGTGAGATTCATCAGTGTTGTGCCAGGGGAATTTTTGGAAATCACACCATTTTCCAACGTCCTTCTTCATATTTCCTTTACCCTTATTTTCCTATGGCTTGGAATGGTTTTCTTTAGGCTGTTTGTTAGGGATTTATTTATCATACTTAGGTTGTTGCAGATTTGCAGACTTGAACTCCCATATGTTCTGGTGCCTAAATTTCTTCTTGATTTTGACAACATATAGATAGGAATCTCCCAATGATGAGATATCTATAAAAACCATTTCAATTTGGATGTAACTCTAGATATCCCCACGATATTTCAGAACCAAATTATACTCAGAATCTTTGATACCCAACTTTATGTGCAAGGTATGGAAGCTACTGGTGAAATCAGACACTGCTTGGCCCCTCTCTTGACACAACATGGTCCATATCATGTACCGGTCATCATAGTTACCAATAGGGTAATACTCTTCCTTGACCACATCCACAAAAAAATACCATGTGGGATCTCTTAGTGTCCTATAAATAGTTTGTTAGGTTTTGAATAAAATTATAGCATAAAGTTATGTCTTGGGTTAAATAATAACATTTGATGTTTTTTTCTTAATCATGAGTCATAGGTTTGTTTGTCATGGGTCAGGTTTTCTTTTTTAACCATGTAAATTATGGTTTTTGTGCCAAGATCTCGGTTGTAGTGTCACTAAAGGGTCATGATGTCATTTCAAGACAGTCAGAGTCAGTCTTGTCAAAGTTTCTAACGATTTCATAAAATCAAATCTATCAAGGACATGTGGCATCATCAAGAAAATCATTACGCGACGCAATTTGTTGTACAACGTCCTAATGCTGCATATGGAAGTACGACGAGGTATGATGGTATAATTCATGATTTAATTGAAGTTATATTTCAAATTTATCCTCCCTCCAGGTAAAGAAAGCGTCAATAAATCATTTCTCTTCATCCATAATTTCAAAACCTCCCGACCAAGCTTGTTGCGCAAAGATTCTTGTTGTTGTTCGTTGCTACGGAAAGGGAACATAGGACGTTGTTTTTGTTGTTGCACATAAGACACTACTCTTATTTGTTGCACGCAAGTCCCTGTTCTGTTCATTGTTGCGCACTGCACATAGGTTACTATTTTCATTTACTATGCAAAGGTTACTATTTTCATTTACTATGCAGAGGTTACTTATATCATTTATTGCGCACAGGATCCAAAGTATCATAATTTGAGTCTACACAGGGTTGACATATTCCAACATCATGACAACTCCAGAACATAGAAGAAAGAATGTAAAGGGTGGTGATTTCATGAGGTTTGAGCCACAAGGTTTGAATTTGGTAAATGCAGACCCAACAATCAGAGAATCCTTTGAACAAGTAGGTTTCATTATGTTTTGTGAAAAACTTCAGGGGTACAATAGAAAGGTGGTGAGGGAGTTTGCAGATAATTTTGATGGCATTAAGGATAAGGTGGGAAACCTCCAGTTGCAGGTTTCTGAAGATATCATTGATGTTGCGACATAAATCCTTGCTCACAGGGAACAATGATTCAAAGGTATGTGGTTAGATCTGTCTTACCATCATGATTGTTTGAAGCCTGAATTTAGAAATACTAAATTCAGAGCTACCATTCCTAGAGAGTTTTTATTGGAAAGTCATAGTGATATGTTGAGGGTTATCCAGAGGTTTTTTACATGTGAAGGGAGATTTAATAGGGTTTACCAATACCATATCAGGATATTAATGCACTTCATTGATAAGAAGCCTTTGAATCTACCATATTACCTTTTTAGGAGTCTAGGAAGGATGGATGACATAATACAACTAAGGAAGGAGAAAGGAGATGTTATCCTTTTCCATTTTTCTTTGATCAAACTCTTAGTATTGGAACAATTTAGAAAGATAAATCAATACTGGGAGTCTTTTCTAAATTCATCAAGAACAATAGTAGATTCCCTAGGAAGCCCGCAAAATTTGAGAAATGCACCCTCATTAGTAGAAAGTACTGCAACATCAATCCCTGAGAGTTTTTTTAAGAAAAGGAAAAAAGAGACTAAACAACATGTAGCAATTCAACAGGCTAAAAAGAAAGGGAAGAAACTCCAATTCTCTCGAGAAGTAACCGAAGCTCCTAGAAAACCACTTAGCAAGTCTGCAATAAAGATAATGCTTGTTATACATACATCACAGGAAATTAGTTAGACTCCATAAACCTTCATACAACAAACCCTCTCAGATGACAAAGACACTTCAATTATTGAGTTGCAAGAACAATTAAAGAAGGCTCACTTTGTCATAGCACAGTTGCAGCATGAAACTAGAGAATTCAATAAGAAGTCTCTAGAAGAAGCTTTCGGGAAAGATACCTCTGTGATAGGAGAAAGTGTTCAAAAACACATGTATTCCAACAGAGGACGATCACCTTCAATAACCACTCACACAACCAGATCAAAGATCACCACACTAATGTTTTGATGTGGTAAAACCCCTACGGGGAAACATCCACGACCCTAGCCAATGCGACCACTTGGAGCAGTTTATTAATGCAAAAGAAAAATATTAAAAAGAGATTTTACAAGAGATTTTCTCACAATCGATCATCGGCCAATGAACCTCCATTCTCTTTAAATATATATCATGGACCAATCGGGTGTTAAGCCACAAATCAATGGTTGTTAATATCGAGGAGAATATGAATCGTCAGATCACTCTATGTCAGGAACATATCGTGACCGTCAGATTTCCTAACTACAAATGCATACTAATGCATACTAAAGAAACACAATAAGAAACAAACTTTTACCTAACAACACATTAGACCAAGTAGATCTTAACTAACTCCTAAGTGTCTAAATATCCTAACATCCCCCCTTAACAACAACTTGGGATATGATTGAAGGATTTACAATAGTGACACAATAGGAGAAGGAAGGAGGCATTAGAGCCTATCCCACCTTAATGAAAACTTCTTGAACTCCTAACATAGATCGAAGTTTGGAAAAATTTGCTTCTGTAAGAGACTTCTGCAACTTGATCTTATGTAGGGAAAATGAACACTTCAATAACTTGATCATGAATGAGATTTTTGATGAAGTGCATGTGTAGCTCGATGTGCTTTGTATGCTGATGTTGAACTGGGTCTTTGGTGAGCTTGATGGTACTTTGATTTTCACACCAAAGGTTGGTCGGATGTTGCTGCTGGAATCCAAAATATGAAAGAATCTGTCGAATCAATAAGACTTCCCGGCTTTCATTTACCGCTACTTGATACTTTGCTTCTGCTGAAGAAATTGCAATAGCCTGTTGTTTCTTATAGGTCCAAGTGACAGGTCTTGAACCAAGGCTGAAAACATAACCTGCAGTAGACTTCCGATCATTAGGGTTGTTGACCCAATCTGAATTAGTGAAACCAACCAATGAAGGAGTACCCCCTGAACTGTAATGTATCCCGAAATGAATTGTACCACGAACATAGTGAAGTATCCTTCTAGTTGCTTTCCAATGGATTTCATGGGGTTTTTTCATATACTAGGCAACAAGACCGAAAAAAAAGGAAAGACCAGGACGAGTATGAGTCAAGTATAACAGGATACCAACTAACTGAGAGTATAGGGTGGCATCAACTTCAGGAGAAGTACAGGTGGCAGCAAGATTTACCCCATATTGGAAGGGAGAAGGGGTTGGTTTACAATCGTCCATGTGAAAGCGATGCAGAAGGTCATAAGCATACTTAGACTGGGAAAGAAAAATTCCTCCATTGGTTTGAAAAACTTGTAGGCCAAGGAAATAGTGAAAAAAACCTAAGTCCTTCATTTCAAATTACTTCTTAAGGATGGTTTTCACATGGTTTAAAATTTTTGAGTCACTACGAGTAAGGATAAGGTCATCAACATAAAGGACAAGGATTATGAGATGGATTCCTACTTTCTTGGTATAGACATTAGGATCAAAATGGCATCTAGATAATCCAATGTTAACAAGAAAGTTGCCCATTTTGGCATACCAATCTCACGTATCTTTCTTAAGACCATAAAGATATTTCTTAAGGAGACAAACAAGGCTAGAGTCATTCTGGACATAGCCAAGAGGTTGTTCCATGTAGATTTCTTCTTGCAAATATCCATGCAAGATTACATATTTAACATCCATTTGATGGACCTCCCATTTATGTTAGACAACAAGGGAAATAACAAGGCAGATGTAATTCATTTTGTCTACAAGGGAAAATGTTTCATTATAGTAAATTCCTTCAACTTGGGAAAATCCTTTGACAACTAATTGAGCCTTGTGTCTTTCAACACTTCCATCTGATGCATACTTAGTTCTGTAGACCCATTTACATATAACAAGTTTTCTTCCTTTTGGAAGAGGTACAATATCCCAAGTATCGTTTTCCATTAAAGAACGATACTCTTCATTCATTGTTGTATCCCAATATGGATGACCTGAAGCTTCTACAAATGTCTCTAGATCATGACTTTCTAAAACTTGAGCCAAAATAGAAGAGGCAAGCTTGAAATGTGAACGTATTCAATTCTGATGTGAAGGATCACCGACAAGACCACCAGTTGCTTCTCGTGTTGAATAAACTCATCTAGGAAGCAGTGGAATTGGTGTTGGTTCAGGTTCAAAGGACACATCTGGAGGAAGGTGAGAAGGCGGAGGTGGATTTTCATCCTCACTATCATCATATGAATAAGAACCATAATAGGAAGAGAAGAAGGAAAAAAAAACAAAGATGGCTCACAGGCCAAAGAAGACATAAACACCGAAGATGGATCACAAGCCGAAGAAGGCACAATATCCGAATTAGGATCGTAGGCCAAGATATTTTTATCAAATTTAACATCTCTTCTAATAATAATTTCATTGCAATGTGGTTGAAGAAGTTTATAACCTTTGACATCTTCAAAATAACCAACAAATATATAATTTTCACTTTTAGGATGCAATTATTTCCTTTTCTCATCAAGAATGTGAGCCCATGCTATACTTCCAAATACACGGAAGTGACTTACATATGGTTTATTTTAGTCAAATCTTATTCCGGTGTTATATTTTTAAGATCCTTTGTGGTAGTGTGATTTACTATGTAATTTGCACAGTTGATTTCTTCTGCCCAATATTTTAGACTTAATCCCTTAGATTGGATCATACAGTTAGCCATTTCTTTTAATGTGTGGTTCTCTCTCTCAGCAACACCATTTTGTTGTGGTGTATATGGAACATTGTGTTGCATTTGGATGCCCTGTGTAGTGCAATAACTTGTAAAATTATTGTTCACATATTCTCCTCCATTATCTGTTCTTAACTTTTGAATTTGATGTCCAGATTACTTTTCTATAAGGGCCTTGTAGGCCAAAAACTCTGCTCTTAATTTTTAAGAAGTAAACCCAAATATGTCTGGAAAATTCATCAATGAAAGTTAAGAAATAGTTTCACCTAGAAAAAGAAGGAGAAGAAAGTGGACCACACAAATCACTTTGAAAAAGATGTGAAGGGCCCGAGGCGTGCTAAGAGGCACGTTTGTCAAAACTGTCCCAATGATGTTTGTCGAGAACACAAACGGAACAAACACCATCTCTGCATGAAACAAGAGGAAGAACAATCACCATTTGTTGATTACATAGTTGCTACAATGAGCGATAGTTTAGATGACCAAACCATTAAGGCCAAAGTTTTCTCAATTCATCGCTATGAGCAACAAAAACTAATGAAAAAGATGATGACCCAAAGTTGTCAAACTTGTACAACCTGGTAATATCATCAACAATTCCAATTGCAAGAACATGCTTATGATCCTTTATTACAACTTGGTGAGATGAAAACTCCATGGTTTTACCTTCACCTGAATGAGTGATTTGATATATTGATAGAAGGTTACAAGAAAGACTTGGAACACATAATACATCATTGAAATGACCATTATCTACTTGAACTTTTCCAGATCCTACAACACTAAGAGATCTATCATCACCAACAAATATTTTCTTGGTGTTACATTCATTTAGAGAAAAAATATGTCTTTATCCTTAGCCATATGATAAGGTGCTCTAGAATCAATAAGCCACTCATCAGAAGAAGAAGTAGAAGTTGTATTGAAGGGGAAACCAGAAGAAGAAAGTGCATGTCCATGAGAAGAAGAAGAAGAAGAAGAAGTAGAATCACCACTGATGTTGTGATTCTTCATCACTACTTCTAAATCTGCCATCTTCTTGAAACATTTGGACTCATCATGACCATATTTATCACAAAAGTTGCAATGTTTGCCAGTCTTCTTATTTTTATATTTTTCTCCTTTGTCACCATTAGGAGTTGAAGCTGTCTGAGCGGGTTTGGGACCTTTATGTTTCTTGTTGTTGTAGCGAGGATGTGGCTTCTTGAGATACTTGGGTTTATCTTTCTGTTGGGAAACTAAGGCTTTGTTGGAGGTACTTGTAGTGTTGGTCACTCCAAGTTGTACAAGTTTATATTCCTCTTTAATCAAAGCAACACAAAAGGACTTAAGAGTGGGTTTTTTATAAGCTATCCCTAGGGCCTCTCTCATGGAATAAAGGGTAGATACAAACACAAAATATGCACTATCTAGCTTAGAGAGAATCAGATAGATGAAACTCTCTTCCTCCATATTTATCTCACATTCTTCACATAAAATTCTGAGTGTTTTAAACTTAGATAGATAGTCTCCAATGCAAGAAAAATCACTTGGATTTAAATTCAATACTTGATTTTGTAATTGTTGTGCTCGAATAATATTGATTTTACCAAACACAGTTTCAATATTTTCCCAAGATTCATCGGGGTCATCAATTTATTTAAGGTGGAACCTTAAATCAGGAGAGATGGAGATTCCAATTAGTCCACGTACTTTGTCACTCCTATTAGCCCATTTGAATTTCTTATTAGGATCAATAGGTTCTTTTTCCTTTCCCAAGGTAATTAGATACAAACCTTTACTTCTTAATAAATCCTCCATATGAGATTTCCGTTGGAAGTAGTTGGTGCTAGTAAGCAAAAGATTACTGGAAGAAGCCATATTAAATATGTAGATAATATGGATTTAAAAACTAAAACTGATGATCTGGATGGAAATATCTAGAAAACTTATGCGGTTTTAAAAAACAAATGCCACTAAAAACGGACTTAATATGTGAAAGTTATGCCCTTTTAAAAAAAAGGCATAAACAATAACCAAAGGACCATGTTGTGGTGTAAGTTGCTTTATCAAGTGACCCACTTTTATAAAGAGAAGTGGGGATCACTTTTACAATGAAGTTACTTTATAAAAGAAAAGCTACATGCAAAATAAATAACTCTAAACTAAAATATTAAAGCTACTTATAGTGATTCCCTTTTATACTTGAAGTGAAATACACTTTACAATTTGAGCATGAACTTTTTCAAAAAAAGTAACAAAAAGAGAGACTTGAACTCAAGACCTCTTATTTAATAAGGCAACTTTTAACCAAATGGTCTAGTAAAACATATTGTATTGTTTAGAAAGAGGTTTGCAGGTGTTGTTGTTGTTGACGACCTTAGAGAGTGTGATAAAAAAAAAACTCTTTTCACACAAGAAAAATATTTCACTTCTCGATGATAACAAGGGTTAGATCTTGGTTAGCTTACCCGGAAGATGCACCTTTTCCTATCAGTTTCTGATTTTCCGAGATCACATAAGGCACGGGGAAAAGAGCATACGTAGATCTAAAATAGTAGAAAAATGGAAACAAATAATATAAAACTGAAGTAAAACCAAAATAATACTTTGCAAAAATTTAAAAAATGCTTATTCAGGCTTTATACCTCCAGATCTGACTGAAATGGTCATATCGTGGGCAAACAAAAACCTTTTTGAGTGAAACAAAAAGTGTTCCAGATTGAAACGAGTGTTTCAGATGCAATGGAATAGTTCTCTCAACCCATAAATGTATGTAAATGATAGAAAATGGAGATGAGAAAACTCAGATTCACGATCTCGATCTACAACAGGAGCAAGTCTTCAAACATAATTTGATCCCATGTTCAACGACATAGGTATTCCAACAGAAAACGAGCACCTTCAGTAACCAATCACATAACCAAATCAAATATCAACACACCGATGTTTTGACATGGTAAAACCCCTACGGGGAAAAATCCACGACCCCAGCTAATGCGACCACTTAGAGCAGTTTATTAATGCAAAAGAAAAATATTACAAAAAGATTTTACAAGAGATTTTCTCACAATCGATCATCGGAAAATGACCCTCCATGCTCTTTAAATAGATATCATGGACCAATTGGGTGTTAATGCACATATCAATGGTCGTTAATATCGAGGAGAATATGAACCGTCGGATCACTCTATGTCGAGAACATATCGTGACCGTCGGATTTCCTAACTACAAATGCATACTAATGAATACTAAAGACAACTCACTAAGAAACACACTTTTATCTAACAAGACATTAGACCAAGTAGATCTCAACTAACTCTTAAGTGTCTAAATATCCTAACAGAAAGGTCAACACTATCAACTCCAACTAGTTCCAAAACAAGGAGTAAAGGGAAAGCAATAGAGAAGACTCATGAGGTAAAGGAGATTCCTAAGCCTAGTGTGCCTTTAACAAGGTCCTCAACTAGGAAGTTGCAACATCAAGAGGAAATACTAGCACATAATAAACCAATAGAAAAGAAATATTATGAAGGAAAACACACTTTCAAGAGGTTAAATAAACAACTTAAAGAAGCACAAAATGTGATATTTTAACTCAAGGAGAGAGACATGGAATCCAAAATGAAGTTTGTAGAACACCTAAGAGACTGTGATATTTTCATTGACAAAGATGCATCAATGGTGGGAAGGACCCTGCCATTAGACATACATTTGAAGAGTTTTTATCAACAGAACCTCATTTTGAGGAAGGAGAACAAGACCCTCAAGAAAATTTTGCAGTAGTTGGAGATTGGAAAGAAGGGCAAGCTTGACTTGCTATCTGAAGCAACAAAGAACTGAACCACTGAGATTGTTTTGACACATTTTTGTCATTTTTACATTTTGACTCTCTTTTGCAAAAGGTCACATACGTAAGCACATTATTTTATCAAAGAGGCACTATTACTCATGGGTTTGATCATACCACTTGTTGTTGCACAACTTTGCTGCATGTTTCTTGTAGGTGGTGATTGCGTAGCGAACTTGCTGCACAATAGGGTCAGAATGACCAAAACACCTCCAACTTAGCTTGAATGGTTTCGAAAAGTGTGCCAGCTCATGTCCAATGAACATCAATAGTGAAAATCACAATTTTTGGTTTCATTTATTGTCATATCAAAGTCGTCATAGTTAAATTAAATGAGTCCAATTCAAATCCTTCTTTTTAGCAGTTCGTTAAAGATCTCATGCTGATTATGTGCAAATGTTAGCACTGTTGTAGGATCATAGTTGAATCCAAATTTGATACTATAGACATATGTTTTTTTATATATTTGGGCAACCATGAAAACTAAGGGGTTGGCAAGTGTGTATAGGAATATTATTGAAAATATTATAATTTTTCCTTGTTGTTAATGAAAAAATTGTTGGATCAGAAGTCCTTGAGTTTTGACCATAGAGATACATGTGATTATGATATTTTATGTATGTGATTCCTTAGTCTTCGATTTCATATTTTATACTTGATATTGTATGGTTTCTTCTCTATGTTGATATGAAATATATGTATCAAAATTCATCTTCATCAGATGCTATGGTGCATGTAGTTCGAATTGTACTTCTGCTATAATTTGTTTGAGATTCATCCTTGATAAATGCCTTGAAGGATTATTGTTTTCACTGTAAAATATTGTCTACAATATATTTATTTGTCTGGAATATTACTTTCTATATTTCCTCTATTCATTCCTTTCTTAAATCTATCAGGTATCCAACAAGTTTTTATTGACTTTCGACTTTGGTGACTCCATAGCCCAAAGTACTTTTTGTTCATATTTCCACCAACCCTATAAATTCATTTATCTGAGATATATAGCCTTTGAGTTAAAAAAAACCAATCCTTTCTGTGATTTATTTGAAGAGAGAGATCCCTCTCTAGTTGGAAGGGATAGCTTCAAGCCCCAAGTTGGTTTGAGGTTACTCCTATACCTATTTCCTCCTCAACCAAGGAAATTACAGAGAGATAACAAACTCAACCCCATATATTCCAGACTCCTCTATGGAACTTTTCTCCTAGTAGGTTTCCCACCAATATTTGACATGGGGGAGAGATTTAAGGAGTGCGAAGGTGATATTTTCCCTATAGTAAAAATTGTGAACAGAGAAATATCCTTCTAGGAGATTTAACCATTTTTCTAGGGCATCTGCATCTATCTATCCTTCAAATATGAGAATATAAAAATTAACTTGTACCTTGAAAGGTGAGGTTCCTCCAAAGTGGCTTCTTGATGAAGACATGTCGATTGTTATCAACATGCATTGAAGGATGTGGGAAAAATTCTCCATCATTTCATCCCTCTGTCGTGTGAGAGCTTTCTCAAGCAATAGATTAATAGAATTGTCTTCTATGTTGTTTTTATTTTCTTCTGCCATGGAGGGTTTCTTGGGTGTGCGAGAGAGATTTTACTCAAGAGAGACAAGCTCGAGACCCAACTTACTATACTCAGACCTCATTGGGGACATGCATTGAAAAAATGATCAAGAGCAGTCTTCTCTGATACCACTGATCTAGATTATTTTCGGAACAAAATGAGAGCAGATATATAATAAATAAATGTACAAAGTATATGATATATCCAATAATATAACATAAATATATTATATATGCAACCATAAACATAGAGGTACATTTATACACAATTTTTATTAATGAGCAAAATGTACAAAACTGTAGAAATACATAGTGAAAGACTTGCTAGAATGGTGGCATCTTATCTCTGAGAAGAGATGTGACAGATATTCCCATTCGCAAGAAGATGATTACAATGAGGATCTAAAGGTATTTTTAACATAAATAAAATCCAAAACCCTAACCCTAGAAGATGAAAAGCCAACAATTTTGTGGACCCCGTTTTGAGTAGTTTGGTGTATTAATTTCCTGGGGGCGTAACTGTGGCATACGATCTCCATTGGGGGTGCATGATAGCTTATTGGAAAGGTATCATAGAGGATATTCATTTTGGGGACTCAATCCTGCCTTCGACTATAATTGAGGTGCTCGATCCTGAAAAAAAAACTTCATTTAGGCCCTCAAAATGGCCCCAAAAGTTTAGAAACCGAAAAACTGCTAAAAATAGTAAATTGCCAGAAGACTGTTTTGAGCCAGTTGGAATAGGTGGATGGCCATCGATATCCACCTGGATCGTGTTAACTAGTAGTATAACTTGATTGACAAGGAGGGAGGTTGGAGAAATTTTTTAGAGAAAATTTTGGGAGCATTCTTTGGAGCAAGAGGAACTTATTTAGACTTCAATCAAAACATAATTGCTTTCCAAATTTAAGAAAAACCCTTTCTTTATTTGTTTCTAGCATGTACAAGTTTTTTTTGGTTAAATTTTCATTTCCAAAGATTGAATATTGTTATACTATTCATGAAGGATTAGAATCCTTGAGTAGAGGCATTATTAAGGCCTATTAGAGGTAGTTTTATTCGTAGTAGGACGCCCAAGTCTTGGTAGGTGCATGTAGACACGCGTGTACAATTTTTAATTTGGAATTTCATGGATACAAATGTTCTCTCACCTTGTAGTGGAAACAATAGCAAGAAACTCATAAATTTCCTTAAGGAATCCTATGAGCAAGTTTCCATTGTGGAGTCTAGGGCCTATGAGTAGGTCCTTTAGCTACCTATTTGCAAGAAAAATAAGAAATTTTTTATGGATTTGGTAAATGGGTATTATTACTTAGTGCTACTTCATAGAATTGATGTAAATGAATTAAAACTTGTCTAGGGATGTTAGATTATATACAATACCTTCTAATCCATGATTGTATATAATCCCATATTCTTATTTTTGTGATTTGGATAATACTTTCCCTAATTTAGAATTCAGGAACCTAGTTGATTGATGTACCCTTAAAACATTTTTTAGCTATATTTATTATATGAGTGTGATATATATATGTTCACTTGTACTTTCTTTGACTAGTTGTGTATCAAAGTGTTTGAAGATAGGAATAAAATATAATACATTGATGATATGAAATTATATATGAATACAATGAGAGGAAACACCCTAGGTACATGATTGTGCACTCTAGTTCATATGATAACTCATATTTGATTGTGATGCATATTACAATAGTAGAAACATTGATATTTATTTTTATTTTTGAATGAGTTTTCTCTTATTGATGGAACCAACAAGTTAGAAGGTGAACCTTGGAAACATGCATGAGATGAAATATCATTCCAACAACTTGGTTGAATATATTTAGATCATGATATAGTGAAATGGAGTGAACTTGGTTGTATACAAATCTTTTATAAATTGATTTTAGTTTGAGGGAGTAACATTTGAAAGGTTGAATACTTTCCACTTGTATGAGTACATTATTATATTTATTATTTGATTCAGTTTTGTATCCTTAAAGATCAAGGATCTTTTGTGAAGATATATATTATATGAGAGGTTTGAATTCTCTAATATATAAGACCCCAAAATGAAGTTCGAGTGGACAATCTACTAACATAGTTGCCAAGAATTAGTGACATGGGGGAAAAGAGATAACTAAAATCCAAATCCTTGAATAATATGGCTGCTCAATTCCCAAATATTAATCAAAGGAGAAGGCTTTGGTCATGAGCCACAATGACCATCCCCAATTATGTGTAAGATAAAATGATAAGAGAGGGCATCGCTAACAAAGGGTAGAATGAGGGAACCATAGTGTGATGTACTTAACCAACAGATCCAATAGAAACAATAGAACATGACTTGTAATGAAATTAACCATTAGAAACAATATATCATGAACATTATTAAAAGAAATATAAATCCTTATTGATTCCCAAGTGGTATATTTAGGTTGCATATCCTTCCACTATATCAAAACTTCATGAACAACATGCTGGCATAGTTAACGCTCTTTAGTGTCCATTACTAATTATACATATAACCAAATTGATCCTTCATCATCAAGTTCTAGAAATCTAGTATGAACTTAAAAATGTTTCCCCATGACCTTGTTCATGAAGGACACATGAAATACTAGATGGATCTTGGAGTGGGTAGGGAAAGCCAATCTATGGGAAACTTGTCCAATGCACTAGAGGATCTAATATGGCCCATAAAACTTTTGTGCTAGCTTTTGGTGGTGTTTGTCTTTGATAGAATCCTTCATGTAGGGTTGAATATGAAGAAACACCTAATTCTGTTCTACAAAACATTGCTCAGAGCAATGTTGGTTGGTCTATTTATTTATTTTGTTTTGAGACAAATCTAGATTGTTCTTAAATGTGAGGGATAACCTCTTTGGTGTTAAGCATGCAATCCACTTCTTGAACCTTGGATGTGGTTGGTAAATATGAATCCATTTAAGGTGGTTTTTGGCCATAGACACCTTCATATGGTGACATTTTTGTAGTGCAATGATAAGTGGCATTTGTTGGATCATGTTGTCATTGATGCCAATGGTTTGATTGATTGATGTCAAGTGATTGATTGATTTCAAAGGATTGATTGATTGATGATTGATGTAATAGATGGATGTGGTTCCATTGGTATATGATGCATTGTTGGAAAAATGTATAGATNACTCATTATTGTCTTATCATGATTGATAAGGTGTACAAATGGATGAACTCCAAAGTGGTCCCCTTATGGTGAAAGCCCTCACGGGAAGACGCTTTACGGATTGAGTTATCCTAGAAGAATGGTTGGAGGACCCATGCTTGTATGAGGAATAATGAGATGAAGATCAAGGAAATGCTAGTTTCTTGTTGTTAAAGTTAATGAAGGTTTGCGGAAATGTGATCAGAAACACCAGTTCTATTACAGAGCTACAAATCATATTTTGATGATGAAATTGATGAGGGCTTTTGGTTGAGGTACATGTTGAGTACATGG
>ML795947.1:190869-208855 GCA_009831015.1 Picea engelmannii
CCATTAATGACAACAACCATCAACACGTATTTGTTGCTTGTTCAATATTTGCCAACAGGTCACTTAAGTGATTTAAGTGAACTCAATGGATGATTAAGTCATCATCGTTGATCTCAAGGGGGAAAAAATTGATCTTGACCGTCTATCTCTTTGGAAGATCAAGGGTTTGGGTAGTTACTCATTAATGAGTAAATAAAGGCAACATTTGATAAAAGGGGGTGCACATTTTGAGGAGATCTTGGAGGGAAGTTGAAGAGGCACAATTTACAAGAGAGTGTTGAGATGAAGGAGAAAGGAGAAGTAGCAACAACAAAGTGGGTGCACCTTCCAAGGAGGAGTGAAGGCATGATTCCCAAGACAAATAAAACATTTAATACTTGGTACGTACAACTGAGTAACATGTTGTACCGTATGGATTTTTTGGGCCGAATAACCATTTGTTCTGCACAAAAATCAAGGAAAAGTAGGCATGCATTTCGAGGAAGATTGTTAGAATTTAATGTTGGATTATTTCGTACAGAAGTGCCCATACAAATGCGAACTTGGCACAGATTTTGAGATTTTTTTTGTTATTGTGTGACTATACTTGGTCATATAGGTCGTACAACATTTTTTCACAATTTTCAAGGCTACTAATAGCACATATTTCAAGGTGATATACTGCCTTAATTTTCTATGAAAAGTATTGTATTAGTTTGTTGACAAATATTGCTACTGTAAACTCATAAATTTTTCTTTGAAGCTCAATAAAGAAGAGTCTCTTGGATTGGTTTTCCCTTTGTGGGTTTTTCCAAGGACATTTCCCATAAAATTTCTTGTGTTAAATGTGTTTAAATGTTTTCCATTGTTCATTTATTTTCCGTTGTTAAGTTTCATATCTTAGTAATTTAGTGTTTCTACTCATAGTTCTAGTTGCATGCCGAGTTAACTTTCATTATTGGTGAATGACTATTGGAGGTTGAAATCTAACTTTTTGGCTAAGTGTTTGTCTAGTATATTTTTACATGGTATTAGAGCTTGGGGTCTGAGGTTTAGTGGATAGAGTTTGGCACTTATATAGAAGTGACTTGCACGGGATTTTCTTGGAGAAAGAAGGGGGAGAAAGGGTCTTTGTTAGTTGGACAAATATATGGCTTCAAGTATCATGTATGAGGACAGGTTGGAGGGGATCTCCAACTACCTAAAACAAAAGGTGGGGATTACAACCATTCTCAAGGATACCATGTTGTGGGTGTTTGTGAAAACCATAGTGATAATACCTTCATCATATCCCATTGTTCTAGACGTCCATGAGGTGAAAGAATCAAGGGCACATAGGATACTATTGGATGGAGTGAGAGACCACCTAATTCCACATTTGGATTAGAAGCAGACAACCAAGGAGATGTGGGATGCATTGAAAGCCTTGTATGAGAACAAGAATGAGAACAAGAAGACATACCTTAGGGACAAGATCCACAACACTAGGATGGCCAAGGGAGAGAGTGTGGCCTCCTATCTCACCCAACTTAAACATATGAAGGATGAGCAGGGGAGATTATTCCAGACTCAAATTTGATGCACATATCCCTCAAGGGCTTCACCAAAGAGTGGGATGTTTTCGTGAAGTGTGTGGTGGGGAGAGAGAAGATCCTAGATTGGAGTAGACTATGGGATGACTTTACTCAGGAGGAGATCCAAGAGGGTTCTTAGAGTATATATCAAGAGAAGGAAGAGGGTGGTGCAGATGAGTAAAATTTTTATCGTGTGGGAAGGATAAAAGAGAAGAAGAAGGACATGAGCAAAGTGAAATTCTTTGCATGTCACAAGACCGACGACTACACTATTCAAGGTATGAACAAGAACAATAATAATGACCCATAGGTATCAACATCAACAGAGGTTGTTGAGTTCACTAATAAATTCAAGAAGGATTTTTCTCTAATGACTCTCCCTTTAGGAAGTGGTTGAGGACATGAGGACATTGAATCATGGTTTGTGGATAGTGGTGCATCTTAGCATATGATGGGAATGAGGTCAATGTTCCTTAGTCTTTCAGATATAGACTCAGACTACTATTTGAATAGTGGGGCCGACTCCAGGCTTGCAGTAAAGGGGTTGGAAGTGTGAGATTCCAGCTAGAGTCAAGAGGTTTTCTGGAAGTGGTCGATGTGTTGTTTATTCCAGAGATGACAATAAATTTGCTCTTAATGTCAGCTTTGGAGATTGATGGAATTGGATTTACGTTCTTCTATGGATGTGTGTTTCTATATCCAGAGGGAGATACTCTGGACACACCAATATTTCTTGGTGTTAGGAATGAGAGGTTATAGATGTTGTTGGGACAACCTGTGGTTGGATCCAGTGGATTCTTGGATTCAGAATTAGTGTCAGTTTCAGAGAGTGAACATGTTGCTCAGGAGAGTGAGTTGATGCCGGGGACTCATTATTCTTCAAGTACTCTTAGAGGACTCATCATGTATGAGATGACACTGATGGATTCTTAGGAGAGTGAGGAGACTCCTAGGAGCATGTCTTTAGATAAGAGGTCAAAGAAGATAGTAGTTGTGGCTTCCATTTCAGAGGGAGAAGAGGCTTATAGTTCATAGGGAGAAACTACAACAACATATGAGATGATGGATTTGGAGACAGATTCTGGTGGAGGTATCAGAAGTACCTCCCTCATTAAGAGGGAGTGTCATATTTTGTATCTCAGAGGTACTTCTGCATTGGTGGCCCCCAACATGTAGAAGAGACTAAGAAAAATGTCTCTCTTAAGTGACTTTATAAAGTTTTTTTGTATTTTTTTTATATAAAGTGATTTTATAAAGTCAAGTTGAGCCTTCTAATATTTAATGGGTAAAATGTACGTTATGAAGTGTGGGTCACTTAAGTGATTTAAGTGAACTCAACAAAAGATTAAGTCAGGACCGTTGATCTCAAGAGGGAAAGATTTAATCTTGACCGTCTATCTCTTTGGAAGATCAAGGGTTAGGGAATTTACTCATTATTGAGTAAATGAAGGAAACATTTGAGAGAGGGGAGCACACCTTTTGAGGAGATATTGGAGGGAAGTTGAAGAGGCACAAGTTCCAAGAGAGTGTTGAGATAAAGGAGAAAGGATAAGTAGCAACAACAAAGTGGGTGCACCTTCCAAGGAGGAGTGAAGGCATGATTCCCAAGATAAATGTGACATTTAATACTTGGTCCATACAACTGAGTAACATGTTGTACAATACAAATATGTTGGGATGAAAAGTCATTTATTTTGCACAGAAATCAAGGCAAAGTTGGCATGGATTTTGAGGTAGATTGTGAGAATTTAATGTTAGAGTATTTCGTACATAAATGATCGTACAATTGATAACTTGGTGCAGATTTCAAGACTATTTTTGTTGTTGTGTGACTGTACTGGGATGCACAACAATT
Organism: Picea engelmannii; assembly: GCA_009831015.1. Taxonomy (NCBI): domain Eukaryota; kingdom Viridiplantae; phylum Streptophyta; class Pinopsida; order Pinales; family Pinaceae; genus Picea; species Picea engelmannii. The sequence continues at coordinate 194,278 of ML795947.1, forward strand.
TTGCATGGTTTTCAAGGCTTCTAATAGCACAGATTTTAAGGTGATTTGCTGGATTAGTTTTCTAGTAAAATTACTGTATTGGTTTGATGATAAATATTGTTGTTGTAAACTAATTTTTTTTTTATGTGAAGCTCAATAAAGAACACTCTCTTGGACTGGTTTTCCCCTTGTGCTTTTTTCCAAGGGAATTTCCCATAAAATTTCTTGTGTCAAATGTGTTTAAATGTTTTCCATTGTTCATTTATTTTCTGCTGCTAAGTTTCAGATCTTAGTCATTTAGTGTTTCTGCTCATAGTTCCAGTTTCGTTCTGATTTAACTTGCATTATTGGTGAATGAATATTGGAGGTTGAAATCTAAGTTTTTCCCTAAGTGTTTTCCTGGTAAATTTTTACATAGGAAGGGGCGAGAAAAGTTGTTCATGAGTATCTAAAAGGTGGATGGGAAATTGCAAAGTATAAAGGGCATCACTAAAAACTCATAATTTATTTCATGCATGTGGAAGGCTATCTTATTAATGTCCACTTCCTTCATCGAGATTCAGTGGTATCCTAAGTGAAGGTCCAATTTGGTTAAGTAATTGGTGGAACCATGAAGCTCATCCAAGAGATCATCAATAATTGGGATGATAATTTTTTCTTTGATGGTAAACTTACTAGGAGCACGAATGTTAGGACACATGCTCCAATTTCCCTCTCTCTTCACTACCATGACCATGAGTGATGATCAAGGGCCAGTACTAGGATGGATGATGACTTCCTCCAATAGTTCATGAATAATATTTTCAATTTCATTATTCAATGTAAGAGGGTTCCTATATGGATTCACAATGGGTGGTTGACTACTTGGAATCATGGGAATACCATGATAATTCTCACCATGTGAAGGGGATAAGCCATAGTGTGTTATGAATACCCATTGATGTTTAGTAAGGAACAACTACAAATTAGGGTGAATTTCCCATGGGGGGATCTCCATAACTTGGATGGGATTGAATTGGGAAACAATGTTGAGTGGATTTTACTTAAGAGATTCTCCATATGGTGAGAGTTGATGATTTTAGAGGATATAGAATTGATACCTTTGAGTATATGTTTATAACCCTCTTTAGTGAAGATCATGTATAATTCCTTGAAATCCATGGTAATTGGAACCAAAGTGTGTAACCATTCAACACCAAACACTACATCACAACTCTCCGTTTCAATAGAAACATGTGGGATTTGAGATGATAGTACCCCATTTGAGGTTTCACATTCCCACATTTTCCACTACATTTCATCATACCTCCATTGGTGATTATTTTGAAAATTGTGCATTGCATGGACATAACAATCATCTTCTTTGACCACTTAATTATGAATAAAATTTTGGGTGCTACCACTATCAAGTAAAACAATCAAATTTTGGCGCCTAATGTAGCCAATCAGATTTAGGGTCTAGCGATATGTAATGCTTGATAAAGCATGGAGAGAAATTTTGGGTTCCTCATGAGGAGGATCCAAGGTTGGTTCTTCCTAAGGAGGAGGTGCAAGGTCCTCTAATTCCATATTTGGAGTGGCTTCATTCGAAGGATCCTTTTGGTGGTCAGATTGGGACACATCAATTTGAAATATTTTGTGTTCCTTACATTGATGCTCTTTCAAATACCTTTTATCACAATTATAGAAAGTGGTTTGAGGTGATGGTGTTCAATAGCTTCTTACTAGGTCAACTTATGGACCCTCAAGGGATAAGAGGAAGAGAGTGTGGTGTTAGGTGCTATAGGGAGGCATGGGAAAGGAATAAAATGGGGTCCTTTGGTATGTTCATTGGCCACAATTTTTTCTTCTCCATCTTTGCAAGAATCCTCCAACCAAGTAGTGGGGTGAGCCATCAAAACCTGTGCTCAAATATAATATTTTAGACCACTAATAAAACATTATTTTAAAAAGGAATTGGTCATTCCCTCTATGTATATTGCCAATTTCTTGAAGGCCATTATAAATTCTCCAACAATGTCTATTTGGTGCAACTTGGTCAACCATCCTAAATGATGAGTATACGTTTCAAAGTGAGCATATATGAATTTCAAAAAATGGTTCCAGACAATGTACCATGCATAAGACTTATTATTCCATTGCCACCATTGCCATCATTTCCAATGATCCATATCCAAGTATAGAAAAACCACTTTATGTCTCGTTAATTCATCAATAATTCCCTGGGGAGAGAAATAATGTCCATTTGGGTAACCCAACCTGTTGGGTCTAAACCATACATATTGTTTAGGTCAACTTTGGGAAGTTTATGCCACATAATGTGTTGATTTTCCTAATAGTGTGGACTTGTATGATACCCTTCCCCATTGGAAAATTCACCCCCTTCTGGTTGATTCGGTGGATCCTGTGAAATTTCTTTGGCTTTTAAGGTATTCAAACTCATTTATAAGGTTTCCAAACTTATACTCAAGCTTAACATTGAGGTTAAATGCCTTGATATCCAAGTTGTCAAGATTTTTCACAATTTTTTTGGTTAGTTACTCGACCATGGTTTCCATAGTGTTGATCTTGCTATCCATGGTAGAGTTCCTAGTGGATACCATTAGGCTTGGGGTTCATGAAAACGGTTATTTGAAAATTATACCAATGTGATCAGTGTCTTGAAAGGAGATTTATGAGATATGTTACTTACAATAACATGATTGGGTCCACAAAAAAATGTTACTGTAAATTGATACCAACCTGATTAGTACCACATAAGGAGTCTCTTAAGACAGGTCTAACATAATGGTTGGAAAGAACTATTTTTTTTTTCTTTGGTAGGAATATTGCTCCTTGTAGATTATTATTGCACTAACATAATTCCCAAATTCTTGATATTCCAAAAAAAAGAAAATTCAACTACCTAATTTTTTGAGGTTAGGGTTTGTAGGGTCCTAAGAACTAAGGGGTGTCAAGTTCTATACCTCTTTGATATTTTTATGGGTTTATAACAATATAACTTAGTCGACTCTATCATGATTCTAACTATGGAGGTCATACCATACCCTATCCATACTACTCAATTCCTATGTACTAGAAGGTGATCTCCCTAAGTGTTGTTCTCGGTGTACTATAGGAACAAGATGACCAATAGGTTAATTTAAGGTGGGGTTCAAGTGCACTTATGGGGATTCCAATACACCCAAGTGTATGTGGATGATTGAATCTATATGCATATTTTATTTGATGGAGTTCTACTTGAAGGGGTGCCAATAGAGGTTACAAGGGTGTCCAACTAGGTGACATCACTTATTTGTATTTCTTATGTTCTTCCCTAGCCACATGTTTACCCATTAATATATAACAAATTTATGTGTTTGAATATGTCAGAACATGTCTCTAGACTATTTTTGTTTCTAAATATTGGGTGCATGTTGTCATAAGAAAGAGCTCTAATACCACTTACAATGTACTTAACTAGTAGAAACAATAAATAATGAAAAATATTTAGAGAAACATATGTGTAGAAAATCAAATACAATAGAGAAGGAGATTAAACATGTAGAATATAACGCTTTTATTGATCATTCCAAAAGAGAGAGAAATGTTCATGGGAATCTTCAAGGGGTAAATATCCTTTGAGAAGAGCTCCAACACAATAACAACACTTGATAAAACATTGCATAGCCTTCTAACTCTATAAATAGATTCTTACTAGCAAACCCAAATTACTTGTGGTCCCATTATTAATGAGTACCAATCCCCTGGTGGGCCTTGTTTTATAAGGATTCCCTTTTTACATTAAGAAATTATCCAATAACTATCTAATGGGATTTATTGAAAGAAGATGGCCTCATACATTAATTGACTAACTCTTAAGTGCCACTGAGTAGGGAGGTTAGGGTAGGACCCTAACACATAGTAGAAGTGATGAGCAATGCAAGGGTTTTGGCACAATGGTTTGTAGAAGAAACAATAAATCTCAAGTTGGGTGTAAACGATGAATGCCAAATCAACACCTTCAAGTATTATTTCATGCACCGAGACTTCAAATGGGTGTCAATTAAGAGGAAGTGTGATAAGAAGTAGAAAATGGAGGTCTTGGTAACTGAAGTTTATATTAGAAATGTGGATGATGTGCATCCTCCAACAATAGGAGAATTAAGGGTTTCCTTTGCATAGTTGTCAGATGTAAAGTTGAACAAAATGCATATTGAACTCCTCACCATGAGAAAAGAGAATGATGAGCTCAAAGAACAACTTAGGAAACAAAAATATTAGATGGAGAGAAATGCAACACTTATAAGAAATACTATCATGTACAAGATAATCACCTTCCCTTAGTGAATGAATGTTTTTCCAAGCTCATTGGTATATGCTCTTTGGGGGATCTAATGGTATTTTCAACCAACAAGTAAGTGGAAATCTAGTTGACATCATTCGGAAGAAAACACAATTAGTACAATGTGTTCAATGGTAGGATCAATCTGCTTCAATCTTGAACTACATTCAAGTGCTAAGTTTCTCTGAACCTATCGAAATGTGTGCACACATGGAATTTGAAGACCATAGCATGAAAATTGTGTAAAGTGAATCACTCAACCTCTTGAATGAAATGTTAAGTGTTTTTACAATTGTTCGAGTTACACGAATCCTACTAGTGGATCCACCAAATTGCCTCGATGAAGAAACCCTTGTCCTCAAACAACTCAAAGAAAGGGTTTTCTGAAGCATAAAATCAAGTAAGATTAATGCCTATGAAATACCCAAGGTCAATGAGGTGGTCCTAGAAAGTTACATATGACTCCTCACTAAAGAATTTTGAAAGGATAAAGCAAGCATGCAATGAGTTAGCTAGCAAGAAAGTGAATGTGGAACTTAGGTTCGTTAGTCTTAGGCTAAGGGTTGAGAGTGTGGCTAATGCACATGAGAGGATTTTAGGTGAAATATTCACCCAACTAACATGTTATATTTCAAGTATGACCAACTTGATTGATAGTTAATTTCATTTTTTTGGTTATAAAATAATTTCAACAGGGACAAGAGAAAGAAGAGGAAGTCACTTAAGAGACCAAAAATCACTTGGGAGACCAAGGGCTACTTCGTAAGTGAAGAGTCATTTGGAAGATCAAGAGTCGGCCTATTTTTTTAAAAGGGAATTATTTCATTCATTTGTAGGGATCTTTTTCTTTGCAATGTAAGATATCTTTTTATGTGAATAAAGAGGCCATTGTTAGCCAAGTTTTTCATACTCTCGCGATCTAGGCTTGGTTGTGGACCATTCTCTCTTATCATAGATCTCTTTGTAATTTTTGGCATTGTATCTTGTGGACTACTCTCTTTATTATATGTTATCGGTTACTTATCTATTTCTTGCTAACATATGACACGATGAAGGGAGTCTCTTGATGGCTTATGGACTATTCTTAGCTACTCAAAGTCTCTAATTTTGTATATGATTTAGCCAGTGGAATATTCTCCCTAACTTTATATGCTCGATCATGTTTCCTTTTAGGTTGCTAGTTTTGTGATCGAGAAGTGTTCTTAGTCATAAAATCTCTGCAGATCCACGAGGAAGACAAGGGGGTTTGGCATGGGTTCATTTTTTATGGAAATGGTGGACTATTCCCCTTGTCATCGGTTGTATTAGAGGCCTTAGTTTCAAATACCATAGGATTCTATTAGATTGCATTTCATATTGCACATTGCAATGCATGGTAGATGCATTTCATTTATTTCATAAAAAGTAATTTTTTTTTCAATCAAACCATAACCAGAGGGTTCACCATTTTAATGAAGAAAGATCTAATTAAACCCTTCGTCAAGTCAACCCACGAAGTTGACAAAGAACATTTTCTAGTATCAACATTGAACTACAAGAAAAAAACATCTATTTTTTAAAAAACCTATGGTTAATACTTTAAATAAATTCATTTCTTTCTTTTAACAATAGATACATTTTAGTATACCAATAAACCTATGGTTAATACTTTAAATAAATTCATTTCCTTCTTTTAACAATAGATACATTTTAGTATACCAATAAACCCCAGTATCAAAATCCCAGAGGTTACTTTCCAAGTGTTTGATGAAATGATTGCATGCTAATTGTTTGAAAAAAAAATTAATCTTTTTTTCTTAGTTGAGAGAATTATCATGGCAACAAAGATTGCATGCCAAGTATTTTTTGAAATGTCTTGGTATTTCTCTTTAGATTCCTAGGTCAGTGGGACTACATGCCAAGTGTTTGATGAAATGTTTGTGCATTAATTGTTTGTAAAATTATTCTTTGGCATTGGAGATCAAAATTATATAATATTAAAAAAGGATTCATGGGTAGTTTTTTGTATGCATGTGTTTTAAGTGTTTGAAGATAGGTTGTTTCGTTAAGTGTTATATGGAATCCTTGATGCCAAGGAAAATTTCCAGATAATGATAAATACTCTTTCTTGGAAGTGCTTAATTTTGTGGGCGAATTATGTTGATTATGTGGTGGATATCAAGAAAAAAATGGAGCTGTCACAAAACCTATAGATCAACAACATTTAATTTTTGGGGGTAAACAACTTGAGGACTTAATACCTTTGTTTGACAACAACATAGTTAAATATTCAATCCTTATTTTGGTGTTTCCATTGTGGAGGGAGAGTTGGTCATTGGGATATGTTCAACTTCAAAACATGTGTCTTTTAAGGATGTAGTAAAAAACAAATACACCATTCCAAATACTTTGAATCCTTCTCCTAATCCTAGTGCCTATATAGTCAAACATGTTGAAGAGATCCCATACGTGGAGATATTAGCAACGGAGGTAACCCATATACATTTAATATTTGAAAAAGATGCAATTATTTGCAAATTTGATAGGTATTGGAAAAATTATACTCAACTGGACAAAGAATTATGATATCTCTCTTTGCTTCAAAGGTTTTTTTAATGCTGATTTCTACAATCATGTTGATTAACAAAAAGTGTTTGAGGAGGGTTCTTGGTTTTGGGGAAGTGCGAGACTTTTCATAACTCCTTGGTTCCTAGAATTTGATCCTAACTCTATGATAGTTACTAGAATGCCAATTTGGATTCTCCTCCTCAATTTTCCATTACATTTATGGGACTTATCAATTTTTAAGGATATCAAAAATACTTAGGGAACTTATATAAAATTGGATCTTGAGAGAGTTATAGAGGGATTGCGAACATATGCTCATGTTTATGTTGAGATAGACCTTAGTAAGGGTCTTTTGGACAAAAGAAATTTCAAATGGAAAAATTTTAAATGCACTCAAGCCTTGGACCATGAGAACACAACATAAGTGCTAGATATGTCAAATTATAGGATATCTACAAGCTACTTTTCCTCGTGCTCAAACTCATCCTCCCAAGAAAAAAGGGACAGAATCAAAACCAAAGACCTAGAAATTTTCAAAGGCACCGATGTTAAATAATGATGATGACCAAAATAAGGTAAATAAAAAACCGCAAGTGTTGGGATTCCACTCCGTCCTCGAGGAATAAAGTTGAAGATATGGATACCAAGATTTCTTCCTGAAGGGAGATGTTTGTACCTAAATCCACTCTAGGTGTAACACAAAAACTTTATGAAAATGATACCTCTAATTTAAAAAATAACTTGGTTCCCCTTATAAATCTTAGTCTCCCACTTTCTGACTTATAGTTAGTTAACATGGCTCCTTTTTTATGAAGGTGGTAAGAAATTAAAAAAGAGGAGAAAAAGGAAAAAATTGAAGATTATTTTTAAATAATCATAATTGACATATACATTAATTTTATAATTCTAATATTGTAATAGTTAATTTACATATACATTAATTTTATAATTTTAATATTGTAATAGTATGCATTTATAAAAAAAAATTATATACTTTTAACACTCAAAAAATGTGATTTTCATCTTATAATGAAATATAAATTTTGATTCCCCAAAATTCATATTCTAATTATTTAATTAACAAAATATAAAAATCATATATTTCGTATGAACAAAATGAATCAATTCATTATGTATAATTTTAATACCAATTAATTAATAAAATATAATTAAAACATATTTATATTATAATTTTTAATTTAAAAATTATATTGAATAATATGAGTATAATTTTTAATTTTAAAATTCTATTAAATAATATGGCCTTTTATTAAAATAATTATTCATTTTACAAAATGTATTCTTCATCTTTTTTTAAATACTAAAACTTTAATAATTCATTTAACAATAGATGAACCTCATCTCTAAACAATATATCTAATAGATGGTTCAACGCTTAAGAAACCTTATGTGTAAATAAAGACTCTTTGGCATTGGCAGAAATAACCAACTTACCCTAATGTAAATATTTACTATGGAGAGTATTTTTAAATAGGAATGATTATATATATATATATATATATATTAATTGGAAAATAATGATAAAAGTTGTAGTAAAGTTAAATAATGTTAGTACATTAAATTTGAATTCTTCAAAATTAGATAAGCATGATAGATCCAAACCAAAATACATAATTTATGAATGTTTGCAAAAAAAAATTATTGGTTTCGTTTCATGCTTACACACATCCTTTTTAACACTGGGGAGTTTAGACCTAGGGTTTTTCCAAAGACGACCAACAAAAAACCCAAAGCATCGACACATCAATCTTCAGCCAATGACGAAGAAGGTTTCACCCGAGACACAATGAGGATCACAGAGACCATTCGATCTTATGAAAGGGATGAAGGGCTAAATACCTAGGGATCCATTCTTGATGGCATTCATGCACTTTATTAACATCAACGTACTATTAATAAATAAGTAAAACAATACACACACATATCCAAATAACACATGAATGACACATGATAGATTATAACTATTGTAGCTTTATTATTCCTTCCATTCCATAGAACACAAACATACATTAAGCATACTATATTCAACAACAATAGAGCCTCATGTCCTCTTTAAATAATTCCTTAGATTTATAGCATACTGCACCATGCACATCCTTGTAAACCTCAGACATATGACATACTCAGACTTATATTCAGAAGCATTACAACATTATAAAGGCTTAGAGTGAGCTTCGACAGATAACATTCAATGAATCTTCTATGCGAGTGTCTAGCTCTCTCACCATCTAACTCTATTTCTGATGTCACTGCTTCTTTTTATAGCTTTCTTTGCTCAAGATCTTTGTTTCTTTCTGCTCTATTCCACTTGTTCTACTGACAAACTACCTCGCATGCTTCTGGCACCTGCCTGCATTCCATGTAGCTTTCTGGAATCAAGGAAATCTTAACTACCTCGCCAACTCATCTTTTGTCAGCTCCACGTTCCCTTGTGTTGCTGGCCTTAATCCTTTGAGAATATTTCCCGACGATTCCTTTCTTGATTCCAGCATGTGACTTCTTGACTTCTGACGCTATTGACAAAACTTAGACCGACGCACATATTTCATATATTGGATTTGGTGTGTAATACCAAAACTCAGTCTAACGTGCACTTCTTGTCATTCTCTACGCATTAGCTTAGTCGTGCACAAAATTGGCATAGGCATGCACACAATTTGGAATGAGTGTGCAAAACTATGTTTGTGCGCATGCACGAGAGATTAACCCAAAACTTTGGGCACCAACAAAAATTTCCCAGTATTTATTGTTACTGTAGATTCTATGATATATAGATAACTCTAAAGAGTATATACTATTTAAAAGGTATTGTAGCTAGTAGCTTCATTTGGTCCTGGCCAAGTAGTAGTGGATCTTGTTTACCTATCTCCATGGAATCAAAAATATGTTGGACTATGCCTTCCTCTCTGACTTCTTCTTTCCCACAATTGTTTGTCACCATTTCATTTGAGGCCCCTAAATTAACATTCTTGCTCAATTGGACAACCAGGTTCCTTAAAAGAGTGCATTTTGTCTCAATATTAACAACATGCTTTTTTAATTGGGCCAAATTCCCCATAATGGAAGCAATTTGGGAGACGGGTTGTTGTTCATTAGCATATACCTTAGCTGAAATAGTGCAAATGGTGGACATGTTGCATTGTATCATTTCCTCATGTGTCTACAAAATCCGTTTCATTTCTTGTTTCTCTCCAAAATCCATAGTTTCAACAGTAAAATCAAACAGGTTCTAAGAAAAGATGATATGATACCAACCGAAGGGATAAAGAGGAAGTTGAAGACCCGAAATGTCCTCTAATAAAACAAATAATGGCACAGGGTGACAAGACCAGAGACCACAATGCCCAATCCACATGCCAAAAATCAAAGAACTAGAAATTGAGTTGTTTAACAAAGTTCTAGTGTGCTAGAGAGAGGAAAACACACAACCTTAGAGAAACTCAACGCCAAAATACAATGAGCACCATACAAACAAAACCAACATGAATTTGAACCGACCACTAGGAAACAAACTAGTGAAGGAGATTGGGTTCACCAACCTGAATACAATGCCTCTCTTCGAAGGAGTTTCAAAGTGATCCCAACGCTTCACAACGAGGAGGGGGAGAATCTGACAATCCCTCTTAAAATCCCCACATAACTTTGCCATTATCCCACCTCCAATATGATTTAAAACCACCATGTATTCATTACGACAATTTCACAACAGACTGAACATGTGAGGGGAGAATATGAGTCTCGCTGCATTTATGACCAAGCTTGGAAAATAGAGCTAGCTCGTGAGAAAAATGTGTCTTAATAAATGGGTGTTACTTGTTAATTGATGAACTAAGCTCCTAAGCTATGGATTGATAAGATAATGTGCCATTAATCCTTAGAAACCCAAGTTTTAACCATGTGGCCTCATTTTCTAATGTATTAGCTTCTGATTTATGCTCTCACAGTACGTGAAACAAATTGTAACCTTGTTGCATACTGCAAGATCTTGATCAAAATCGATGTCATTTTGTAATTGGTAGGTTAGGAAATTTTGTGCATTGACTGAATAAGGACCACAATGTCTCCTACCACAATGTTATTAGAAGTTATATGGTGATCTAGTGCAAGTCTCAGTCCTTGTAGAAGTTCATAGGATTCTTTATAGTTATTAGTACATATTCCAAGACCCCAAGCGTAGGATAATTCCCCATGTCCTCTAGGATCATAAAGGATCCCCCACACTTTCCACCTCTTATAAAATGTAATAATGGATCCCCACACTTACCACCCCTTATAAAATGTAATAAAATATCCCCGCACTTTCCACCCCTTATAAAATATAAATATTCACTATGAAGAGTATTTTTAAATAAGAATAATTAAACACATTATATTAATTCCTAGGAAAAAGATGCTTAAAAAATCTCAACCAAGTTAATAAATATCTATGTTTACATTCTTTATTTTCTAAATAAAAAATATCTAAATTTATATTTTTTCTTTTAAAAAAGATAAATATGCTACTAAAATATGTATATTGATAGACATGACATGATTTTTATTTTTTTATCAAAGAAAATTTTGCGAAGAAATTTTGGATACTCATCCACATTTTATGGATAGTATTTATGTGAATTCGTCATTGTTAATATGACATTTGATTCAGTAGAGAAATCGAGTAAGACACACAATATAGGTAGACAATCCAGAGAATCAACCTTAATACCTCTTACATGAAGCTCAAAAAATTCAACTACTCAAAATAGCCTACTAGACTAATTCAACATTTATTTACTAATATCCAAGATTTCTTTTTCATTTTTTATAATCTTTTATTTACAAATTTACTTATCACAAACTTTACTTACCCAAGATCTTTATTCACATGGATGTTTTTTACCATTTCTAAAAATGCACATTGTTCTTTTGAATTGTTCTTTTGAATTAATTTAGCCTATTAGACTAATTCAACCTTTATTTACTAATATCTCAGATTTGTTTTTCATTTTYTATAATCTTTTGTTTGCAAGTTTACTTATCACAAACTTTACTTACCCAAGATCTTTATTCACATGGATGTTTTTTACCATTTCTAAAAATGCACATTGTTCTTTTGATTAATTTGGTAAGGGCATGGAGAAATGATGGACTTTCATTTTCCCCATTTTTCTTTTTGATTTTTAAATTCAATTCAATCAATGGATTAACAATTTGATGGAGGGTTTTACATCATTTTAGAGATCTTACTCCTCGTAAATTAGATTGAGAGACTATTTCCCTTTTTTAATTTTTAATTTTTATTTTAATGGCGCTTCTTCATCTCACATGAGGAGTTTGCAACTATGATTATAGAAAAAGAGACACTAATTCCATATTCACATCATGACCCTTATAAAGACAATTGAACACCTTAACTAATGCTACAAGTTTCAATCATTCTACATGCTTTTTTGGAGTTACCTATTTCGGTTGCTTCTTCATTCGTACTTAGATGATTCTATAGAATCCATCTAGAATGATCCAGATGTTTAACCTGAATATAGCTATTCAATTTTGTTTTCTTTGTCTTTGCTTTAATTTTAAAGTCATAACTTAGTTAAATGTCAAATCATAGAGGTGTATATATTCTATTCCCCTATATATTCAAATCTATAATTTTTAAGGAGAAAACAAATATTTTTAATTATTAGGCCCACTCAAATTATACATCTCATCATCCCCATCTTCTCATAAAAATGTACTATACATCATGACATCACAAATTCCTATTCAATATTCCAAAGTCTTTTTAATTATGATCAAGATAATAAACTTATCATGCAATTTCAAAGGGGTAATGTGGCTCCTTGCACACATCAGCATGAGTAGTTAATGTACATCATAAACTTGGAGGTATATTGAAGAATAAACTTGCTTATGGTTGTACATGGTTTTAACTTTCAGTTGTTCTACATGCTTTTTTGAAGTTATATATTTAAGTTTTTTCTCCATTCGTTTAGATGATTCCATAGAATCCATTTAAAATGATTCAAATGTTTAACTTGAATATAGTTATTTAATTTTATTCTCTTTGTTTTTACAATTTAATTTAAAAGTTGTAGCTTAATTAAATATTAAATTACAAAAATTACATATTCTATTTCCTTTTATAAAAAGAAAGCATAATTTATAAGAAAAAAAAGCATATATTCTTAGCTACTAAACCCATTCAAATTCATCATCTCATAAAAAGACGTACTAGACATTATGATGTCACAAACCCTATTCAATATTCCAAAGTCTTCTTAATTATGATCATGATAATAAACTTATCACACAATTTCAAAGGGGTCATGTGGCTCCTTCTTGCGCACATCACAAGATGTTATCAAGAGTACTTAGTGGGCATCATAAACTCGGAGGTATATTGAAGAATAAACTTCCCTATGGTCCCATGCATGTCCAGGAGTAGGTCACAAACACATCAACTCTTTTGACCATTAGAATCTAAGTTATTGTTGAAGGTACCTTTCATCTTTCTTGTCGTCAGTGTCGTTCCCCACTCTATCACATCTGGGGAAATTAAATTATAAAGTTGTCTCTCTATGTTCCATGGTTGGGGCGAAAGAATGGAAGGATAAATGGAATAATTTGGCACCTCCTGTGGCCGTTGTGGAAGACAATAAGGGCCCTGCAGATGCCAGTTAGAAGGGGTCTGGGGGCCAGTGAGAAGGGGACTGGTGCCTTTTGGAACATTTGAAAGGGGAGATGGGTTCAATCATGCCCAGATGTTTTAGGCATTTTTGCAAGTGTTGGATGTGTCGGCTCGATTTGGGAACCTATTTATTACAATTGACTAAGACCATTGATTTTGGAGTGGGGCATAGGGTAGGTCTCATCCCTCCCACATGGCATAGCTTCAAGTGGTTGTGTATTAGATTCATCCCATCATAAGTGAGCTAACCCAACACTCAATTTCCCTGTAGCACGAATCGATAAAGAACATCATTTACATCTCCTTGAATCATTCCATGTGCATGGTTGATTCTTATTCTTTTATCAAAGTTTAGGTCAACATGCATCTCAATCACGTCATGGTCACATCTCTCAATACCATCACTTATGAACTTAGGGGATATAATTACACAGTTGGCAACCCTCAGTTATTAAAGAAATATATGTTGATTTGATATAATGGAATCCTTTGTTGTCGGATTTTAGTTAAATGAAAGTATGTAATATTTTTTGGAAAAGTATTTGGGATAAATTGGTTTAATAAAGATAAATTTACTATGTGTGGATTAAAAATTGTAAGTAAATTGTTTTGATTTTATTTTAGATAAATGTAAATTTATTTTAATTAGATTTAATAGATTAAACTTAGATTAATATAGTTTTATTTTAATTTTGGATTAGATACTTTTTTTTATTTGAAGGATGGTATTTAAGGTAAATTGGATTGTGTAGAAGTTGTTATAACAATATAATCATTAAACATTTAATATGTTATTTGCAAGAATTAAATTTGGGTGGAGAGGATAACACTCTTTTATTCAACTATCTAGACTAAATCTAATTGGCAACATTGGTTTATTTTATTATTATATTCTTTTACATTGTTATGGGTTATATTTTTTTATATCTCTGTCTAGTATTATAGCCAACTTGTTTTTGTAAATGTGTTGAACCTGCACAGAATAAATCTAGCTAGACAATGATACACACATTTGCAAAGAGAATATAAGAAAT
>ML795947.1:227139-255951 GCA_009831015.1 Picea engelmannii
CCCCCCCACTACCTCTCTAGCTACCTTACAATGTATATCAATGCATATGAAACAAAGTGAAACAGGGGATCGTCGGATTTTTTTTTTTGGTAAACAGTAAATGAGATGAAAAATGGATTGATAATAGTGGAAAAATGGAATACTGGTAGTGAATATATTCCCCCCCTCCCCCAAGTGAATCGGTTGCATGTCCTCATGCAACTTAGGTAGGTCATGGAAGGAAAGAGAGCATGGCGAAGAAATTTTCCAAAATATTCAAGTCAACATATAAGGAATTGTGTGATTAAATCTTAGAAAACAACATACCTCCACTCACCCAAAATGTAGATGAACTATGCAATAGAAATGTAGTTGTTGCAGCTTCTGGATTAGGAAAACATGACTGGTGTTGTAGCTGCAACTGCTGTAAATGCTAGAGAAAAGAACATGTGACTCTGACTATTGGGAGATGGAAGGTGTCACTGTTGCAAGATCATGAAAATGTAACTGCGGATGTAGTTGCACTGTTGTACTGTAATTGTTGTAACTGCAACTAGTGTAACTGCTGAATCAAAGAATGCGAATTGGAGGGATATGAACTGTTGTTGATGAATCATGGAAAATAGGAAGTATGAAATTGGACGATAGTACTCTCATATAGCTGAAGTCATGGTGTTATTACTTCTTAGGGAGCCAGAAAAAAGTATATAGTCTTCACCTGCTACAAACCCAATGGTACAATTATAATCATGTGAAAGGATGTGTCGATGTCGAACAAGAAGAGAAATCATTGGATTACCGACCATTGATGAATGTTGTTAACCAATGTGAGGCAACTCACCATTGATGTCAATGAGAGCCAAGGTACCCGAGTACATCTTGTGAAGTGCGAATGGATGTGTTGAGGTCGAGCCACTGGAAATATCTGATGATCAAGGGACATTGATGTATTCCCATGATCATCAGCGAGAGAACTTGTCATTAAGGCATGCAAGCCTCCAGGTACTCAAAAATGGAATCTAGTCTATTTCCCAGATAAGGTGCTGAGGTTGATGGGGCAAGACTATTGAAAGGTGGGCCTTAAGGAATCCTACATCAGTCAAAGTGAGTTTTTATAAAAATATTGGTAGGACTAAAAGATAGATCTCAGTAGCAACAATGTGTATTGGTAAGGCAATGTAATCATGGAAAGGGAACTTAATGGTTTTATTCATAAGTCAAACTGGAATGGAAAAAAAGAAGGCAAAAATGAACTGAAAAAGATAAGGGAATGTATGCAACTCAGAAAAGAATAGGCATGTGTGAAGTCGTGAAAGTTAAGGCAATGGAATATGGCTTCAACACAGGGATGATCAATGTACTGACAAGGAGTAAATTAGGTAAGCATATCATGACACGAAATGGTTTATGAATAGGTGTAGTAACAACATGTTACAAATACAGGAGTAACATGTAAAATACATGTGTAACAACATGTAATGCATGTGTAACAACGTGTAACACATGTGTAACAACATGTAAAATACATGTGTAACAGCATGTAATACATGTGTAACAACGTGTAACACATGTGTAACAACATGTAAAATACATGGGTAACAATATCATCATGAAATGTATAATGAAGATCAACTCCTTCAAACTGTATATCAAAGCATGTTTTTCTGAAAAATATTGCTATTCATGAAAAATCACTTCAGCAGCAAAAGGTGATCGTTTCCGAACCTGGAAAAACTTAGTACAAATGCTGCATGAAAACTGTGAGATTTGCGAAAAACATATCATGCAAAAATAAATGCAAATGCAACAAATCAAAGAAAAACACATGTTTATAACTTTTGTCGTTGTGCTCTTGGTTCGTCATTGATTGTTGCATGAAAAATCGTAAGACGTGAATAAGCATCTCAAAGAAATAAACTGCATTTTTATACCTATTTTTTTGTCTTTGATTGTTGTGACAGTGACTCAACGAGAAACATAAATCGTGAAAACAACTCAGGAATTTTTAGAATGTCCATTGCAAATTAGAAGTTTTACAATGTTTTTTTTGAAGTTTATGATTTTATAATGTTTTTTGTTATTTTTATAGTTTTATAATTTTTGTTTTTGTTTTTCTTTCCATAAAACAAACGAAATCATTTTTTTATGATTTTACATTTTTATTGTTTTTATTTTTATAACACACCAAAAATAAAAGGAAATGGCAAAAACACTCAAAATTAAAATTATGAGCTACATCTTTGGTCATTTGTTTCTGAATCAGTAAAGAATAGAAACATGTTTCCTGCAAAACATATCGAACAGAGATACCAAGAGCATAAATATATCATGAAAATTTTATTGTTTCGCCCCTCCCTGGTTGTTCCATTCTGTCACAGCTCAAGCCTTCCAACCATAATTAATTGCACCAAATCTGCAAATCAGTCTCCTATCCATAAAGAACTCTGCCATTTCTAAAATTTCAAATACAATAGTTTACATAACAAATAGTATGTAATTCATAAAATGCTTAATAGTGTGTAATTGAGCATAAGTATGATACATGCATGAAATATAAGAATGCAGGATTTCCAATGAAAGAGTAGGAAGCCTTTGGTGTGGACTCCTGGAGCGGTTGGCACTATTGCAAATTGTTTAATACCTTCCAACTGCAAATTTTTCCAGGCGTTCAGGTGTTTCATTATGAGCTTCGATTATAATGGAATTTGCGATGAGAATGTCACTCAAGTTGGCACCTCTGCAAATGCAATGTGCACATGCAAACTGATTGGAAGACGTCGTCCTACACGTTAATATTTGATTGCAAGTTGCAATTCATATTTACCTTCCAAGACGTCGACCGAGACACCATGATCATTATGCTTGGAGGTTTGTGAAGGTTGAGCTAGCTGGGAAATGAGACAAAATTTTAAAGTAAATTGGTTTGTTCACACACATCCTCTCCTTATGCTTGACATACACTCATGCACTATAAGCAACAATGAACTAATCTGGCCAGAGAATCAACTATCTTTTCTTAGTTTGCTGGCACTTGCTATAAATACTTAGTTTCTGATGGTTGGTGTCGCCTATTTCCCATGTGAAGTTTAACCGTCCTCTGTGATCTGTGTGAGGATGAGATGGAGATCCAGATCGTGAATTTGGCATTGAATGAGGTGGCTATAAAGAGTTCTATATATATCGATGACCCGTATATATCTAACAAAATCAGTGGCATCAAAGTTTCTAGTGTTGCAATGTTTTAATGCAGATATATATCAACGGACCGTATACGTATGCATGAAGATAGTCAGCCAATAGGCAAAATAAAGCTACGCATGTTGTGCATATATTACTGGAAGTAGTGACTTAAGAATAGAACGACCATAGATTGGCATTCGTATATTGATTTTATTACTCTCATCTAGATGACACGGAAAACCCAGATCATCACCTATATAGACTGTAATGTTGGACAAAGTAATGCTGGACAAAGTGACTGGGCCTGTGGTTGTATCAAGGATATTTTCCTACAAGAATAAATCTCATTGTTATGCACAATGGATAATCGGGATTTCTGTTTTGTGAGATGCGACGATCAATCACACAGAGAGGATGTTCGTGATCAGTAGCTCAAAATAGTGCTAGGGATCGCGACCAATAGCTCAAAATAGTGCTAGGGATTGAAGGCTATTAGGGAATGAGTGAATTTCCTGGCTAAAGAGAAGGTCGTGTAGCTCGGGGTATCATACCCATTTTTCAAATATCATGGACCAGATGAATCCCAATTAGTTAGACAACCAACAAACAACGTCGATTGATTAAACTGCACATCCAGATTCAAATACAATGAATACATGTAGGTCGATTAGGGCAACATAATATCCATAAATCGTAAATTAATTATGATTTCTCATAAAAATAATGAGGTGAAGGTCGAAAAAAATGATTGCATCATTAGGATTTGGGTAAAATAATTTAGTCAACAACCTAATTATAATTCTTGATATGAAACTCAAATTAAACATGGAAATCGGGGAAGCAAATCATAACTTCTTAATTATCGAAAAAGATAAGAGCTATCACATGAATTGCGTTGGGATCCTCGTTCATTGGGAGGTAGGTGGAACTCGATTGTAATACTGAACTGGACCAATTCTCTCAAGGAAATGAAATACATGGAGAAGATAGAGGGCCACTTACGAGATTCTGATTGATACCTGGGCGATAATATCACCCCAAAAAAAATATTGGTAACTCGATCATGATTTTGATCTTAACAGAAAGGTGGCCAAAGTTAGTGGGATTTGGAAGGAAAGTCTCATGCATTCACTCCATTCTTTCGAAACAACCCATGCTTAATTTTATCAATTCCTACGCTTTCTTCTCATGGTAGTGATCTTGGCTTGCGTGAAATAGCAAATTTCTTATATTGTTTATTTGTTCAATTGAATCTTATGCGATGGTTTCTGTACATTTAAGATTGCTTTTGTTTTTCTTCATTTTTTATTCCAGGTTACAGGATAAAGGAGGAGGAAAATGCGGCGTTGATGTGACTCAAAACTATAAATAAACTAAACTAAGAAGACATAGTTCAATCATTGTTACAACAAAAACGTCACTGTTTCAACAAGTAAAATTTCGCTGTAACAACATGTAAAATTTCGCTGTATCAGCATAGAAAAATTTTGGTTTTGTTTTTATTCATCTAATGTTTTATTGTGTTTACTGTTAAGCATGTTTGAAAAAACATTCATTCCTGAAATCAAAATCATCCCTATTTTTTTATGCTCGCGATCGCACGAAGTGTGGAGGAGAGCATACTTATTCTAGGTAAAAGCAAAATCTGAAAATGAAAACAAAAAATGAAAATGAAATCCTACCTACTCTATTGTAATTACATCTTATAAATCATTTACGTGTAGTCAAATAACCAATGGAGCCAAGCACACAACAATAACAACAATATGTTCAGTGGCAATTTTTCGAATGAAAAATAGAATTTTACAAGAATGAATGAATCTAGTTGCTGTAACTGTAAATTAACAAAATAAAAATAAAAATTAAAAAAATCTAACCTGGTAGTCGCTTGAAACCATCATTCGATATAGATTTTGTAGGCATAGTTTCCCTTGCTCAAATCATGCTGCAACTCCTCATTGTCCTCCTCAAGTTCCTCAGATGTTGATTCCTCGTTCGTTTTTGGAGGAGTATTTAAGCTCTGGGATGTTGTCAAGATCTCCTCTTCCCGAGAAGAAGAAATCCTAGCTTTCGCAAGGATCTGAGCGAGTTGTTCCAAGATGACACTCATAGTTAAATCATATTGCAAAAGGGGTTCTTACAGCACCCAAAAAAAAAAAAAACGAAAATGACATTTGCTGAAACACTTGAAAACCTCTTCATAGTTGCAAAAATTGAAATCTATACTTACGCTTGCAGGAATTCAAACACTCCCTACATTCCTTTACCCATATATCACCTCAGAGTTAGGAGCATGACTAATCACACTTGCATGAAAATTCTAACTAAACTTCAATCCATCGTGCTTCCCCGACAACGACGCCAAAATGTTAGGCGGAAATATTGTCGTTTAATTCCGTTGTAGTACTTGCCCAACTATTTATTTTTTCAATCTGAGGTTCGTAGGATTACGAAGCAAACACACTATATATGCAGGACTAAAGTAGCAATAATCTAATCTAAATTGCTGAAATGAAATTAATCTAGGAAAGCATTGAAAGACTAACTAGGAAAGAAGGAAATTAATTAGGAAAGCAATAAAACATGTGAAGAGTTGAATGACAAAAGACATATGTGAGTTCACACAATAATTCTATCTCAAATTACATTACAAGAATCAAATGAAAAATCATGAAAGCATGACAAATGAAAGAATACAAATGAAAGCTAAGAATCCCCTTCTAAGACTTCAATCTAATCTCAGTCTAATTTCTCCTCTCTAACTCCTCCCAAAATGAAGAGAGAACACTCTCTTTTATACATGAGAGTCTTGAAGATAAGATAAGAGTCTCATAATTACAGATCCACTATTCTCTCAACCACTTTCCTATTATTACAAGATATGATCCCTTCAAATCCTCCACACATCTCTCACAAATCTTGGATAATATATGCCATCCAAATCTCCATGATCTTCTCCTTTGAATATGCTTGAATGATTGTCCCAAATATTCTTCAAATCTTCAAAGCTTGAAGATGAAATTCGAATTTGAGGCTAGGTGGTAATATTTGACTTTGTTGGAATCTTCAAATATACATGTACACATCATAAAACTCATCCAACCTTGAGATATAATGAAAATATGTTAATTTCTAATATTTAATCACAAATTCACTTATAATAAAATGAATAAAGTGGAAAATAATAATGTGAAACCCAAATGCATTTATGAAAATGGTATGATGGAAGGTTAATGGGACGAAGAAATGTAAGGAATAGTGAAGGGAAAGGTGGATGAAAATGCAACATTTCTGAGTCCTAACACCCAGGGAAGGAAATTTTGAAGCAATGATTCTCCAACGATGCTCATACCATCATGCTAACCTCGAGAATGATCTTAGGCATATGTCTCTCCCTGCAGAGAGCAAGCAAAGCTTGGAGTTCGTTTTTCATTCTTTGAAATTTTTTATTAATCTATATCATAACCTCAGGCCAACGTATGATACCTTCATATATTTGATAAGGAGATGAAAGACAGAGGTGATGGGCCTTGATAAATGGAAAGTAGTACAAAATAGATTTTCAAAAGAGGAGGCAATTTCAATGTTTAATTTCAAGGAAGGTCCAAAGCGACCAATGTTGAAGGTGCAATATTTCAAGCACCCAAAAATTGTAGGACATCTCTATAACAGATTGTTGGAAGCATATGGGAGGTTTCCATGGAACGATGAGGTACCAATTTAATTTGCTAGACTTTTCTATACAAAGTGTTTTTTGGGCATACACCCTGATTATGCTATCCTACCGTTTGAATATTATGGGGTTGGTAAAGGTCAAACATATAATTGAAAATGGGCATATCAAGATGCATCATTTCCGAGGCCTCCACCACCTTTGGTATCTCGCACAACCGGGGAATTTTATTCACTTGCAGAGATGCAATCGACATCACAAGTCGGCAATGAGGCGAGGACTACAATCATAGATAATTTAGAATCTGTTTTGTATGGTATTAACGTTGTTTTGAACCGACATAGGGAACAATCCATTTCTCAGGAGAGTTATGTTGACAAGACAGATGAGGAGAGAGATTCCATGAGTGTAGAAGAGTTATGTGCTTATGAAAAATTTTGTCGCAGTGAATGGAAAGAGTTAATTAGGCATGAGGAATCAGGCATTTGATCGATATGTGTTTTAGTTTATAAATTTTTCATGCATTTGAGTATAGTTTTCTTGTTATTAGATATAGATACATATCATTGCATTGTTATAAATAATTGATGTGTTACATGTTCATTAATCACAGTTTGGTCAAATGTTAAATGATTCCTCATTAAATAGGGGACTTGATTCATCCTCTTTAAATTTGGATGCAATGAATCATGTATGTTTTTAAAAATATCCATATCTACACTTTAGTTGTATAATTTTTGTTAGCACTGAGAATCACCCTCAAATTGCAAGAGGATAATCACAATACCCATCAAAAAGGTTTGTGAATGTAAATGAGTGATTAAAGGTCAAATGGACAAAACTCAGCATAAGAATGTTTTAACACAGAAATCTGGGCTAGTGTGAATAAGAAAATGAGGTGTTTATTGACTTGAGTCAGTGGTTTAGGGGTAAAAGTGAATAGGAGGAAGACTTAGTGAGGAAGGTGGATAGGTATGCTATTAACATTAGGTCTTCAAGCAACCAGGAGAAGAAAAACTCAGTCACACAAACTTCTTGAACTTAAAATTTAAAACACTGAAAAACATTCATAGCAACATTATAATCAAACATCCATTATAACACAACCGCAACATCTCATATGGATCATCCAATCATGAGAATTTGAGAATAAGAGGCAACAAGATGATAAAAGGAAAATGACTTCTATTAATCAAAATGTCTTAAGTCCAATACATAACCAGAGAACAACTTTACTTAGTCAAAATATTACAATTAGGGAGCTCTGCTTAACCATTCAATCCTCTCTAATCATTCAAAAGATGTATTTATAATAAAAATACAATAGGCAAAAAATAAAGGCATGAGTTGGCCTTCCTATCCTAGGAATCTCCTAAACAACTACAATTCTAACATCTGTACTAACATATCTTAACAAACTGCTACAATTTAGGAGACATGTTGGCAACCACTCTAACAAGAATTAAATGACATGTCTTTCATCTTGGGCACATCCTTCTCCAGTGCCAAGTTTCATCCAAGCTCGTATGCTGATTCCAAGTTGCCACTTGTTGATCCTTGGTTCCCTCCACATCATCAAAAATCAAGAAGGAGTCATGAATTCGAACCTTTGACTGCAATGGCCAGTTTGTAGCACCATTCTTTAGCGCATTTGGCAGCCAATTCTGTAGCACCCTTTGTAAAACAACTCTGCAGATTCCGTAGCACCTCCTGTGAAATAACTCTGTAGTTTCCGTAGTGCCAACTATGAAATAGATTTGCAGTTTCCGTAGCACCATTCCTGTGTAACAACTTTGCAGATTATGTAGCACCATTCCTATGTTTGTCTAGGATATTTTGTAGCACCTTTGGTAGCGCAACTACATAACATCATGTATAGATGATTCTGTAGCCCCATGGCACTACAAAATATTTATGTTTTTTCTAAGTGATGTAACAATTCTTCAAAAACAAAAAAAACTTAGTTGATGGAAAAGGAGCCTGTAGATGCCTGTATAGGTGGAAAAATCATACTTCCTTGAACATTTCAAAATTGCAAAAAGTGATCACCCACAAAAATGGATCTGTCATTGCCCCATCTACTTCCTCACTCTAACACTCCTCCTTGTTGTAGGAGAACTTCCCTCTATCATAGAAACATATGTTTCTTTTGTAGGGGTACTCCTCTTAACTGCAGATTCATCTCTTTCTATTGCATCCTGTACCTGAATATTTAAGTTCCTCTGGGCCAGCTCATCCTTGAAGGGTTGTAATTCTTCTTTGAGCTTTCTGTTTTGGGACTGAAAGCTTCTGTTTTTCCTATACAGAGTCTTAAGTTGTCTATGGAGAGGGAAGTCTCTTCTTTCTGAAAACCTTTCCAGATGAAGGATTTCATTGTACATGTCCATGAGCTCCTTCATATTTCTTCTCTCAGTCAAACTTTCTGCCTTCAAACAAGAAACTTCTTTTCTAGCATCCCTGAGTTGTTTGATCAATATTTTGAAAGTGGGATGATTAGGGGGAGTACTGATGTTGATAACCTCAATAGGTTTCTCAGTGGATTTACCTTTATCTTTCTACTAAACAAAGGCTCTGTCTATATCCTCAATAGGCTTCTCAATGACTTTACCTTTAGCTTTATCTTTCCTTGGAACTGAAGCCTTGGGTAATAATTCTGCTTCAACAACTTCCTTGTGGACTGATGATCTAGTAAAAGGCCTCCTGACTCTGGTCTTAGCTGCTAGAGAAGGTGAAGGGAAATGAAATTTCCTCCCCCTCTTGGTTGAGGTTTTGGTTGATAAAGGGACTTCTTCCAATTAAGGTGCAGGAGGAGGTGAAAAATATCTATGTGGGGAGTGATGAACATCTCTCTCTTCTTCTTCAATTTCCTTAGGGGTTTCTTTTCCTTGGGTAGTAGGTTTTATTTTTCTCTTCTTGCTTATTCCTACTGGGGAAAAACTACTAGATGGCAAAGGGATTTTCATCCTGGATTGAGGGGTAGAGGCTATATCTAGCTACATATTGTAAAAGAAAATGAATTTTTCCGAAGAAATGTTCCTTTTCTTCAACTCTTCCATAACCAACATCCTGATCAAATCAAAGTGGAAAACACTAGTGTCCACATCCTTAGACTTGACTTGGAATCTATCAGACATATTTCCCATAATTCTCAAAAGATAAAAAGGGATATTCATTGAATCCTTACGAGTGAAATGTAGCAAGATTCTTATGTGATACTGGTATATCATGTTAAATCTTCCCTCACATGTAAAATATCTCTGGATAATATTCAACATTTTATCAAAGCCTTCAACTAGGTGGCTCCTAGGAACTCCCTTAGACAAATTGTATTTCTAATAGTCTGGTTTGAAGAAATCCTTGGAAAAGGCTGCATTGAGGATCATGGATTTGAGCCACCTCTCACCAGTGTTGGGTATATCAGTGGTTGCTGCAATAGAGGCCTTAGATACCTAAAACGTAAGGTTTCCTACCTTGGTCTTAATTCCATCAAGGTGAAATGAAAACTACCTTGCTACTTCAGGGTGTCCCCTCTTCATGTTTTGACAAAAAGAGAGGCAACCAATCCTTTGGAAAACCTCCCTAACCATAGGCTCAACATCAAACAGGTGCATGTCATAAGTTTCAGTCTTGACCACACTCCCTTCCTTGTGAGAATTATTCCTTTAAGGTGTATCCATGGATAGAAACAGGGGATCAAAGACTGTAATTCTATGAGGGGTAAAGAAACCAAATAGAGGCAAAGATCTATGAGGTTTGAAGGTGATTAATGGTTACTCTTTTAGGGATTTTCCTCCAACTCACTTTTGAATTAACAATAGATTGGTCTGATAGTTTTTAAAAAATGAGGGAAAGAAACTCCGAGGAAAGGTATGCAGGGATGCACTGTTCAGGTTTATGACACCACACAAGGTCATCAAATCTTTAAAACATAGGGGCTTCTATCCTCCTCACTGCCAAAAAAATTTGAGATAAAAACGTAGGATGAAATAGTGAATAAGGGAGGCTAATGCATGGACTGTGAGCACAAAAGATGGCACTGGTCTAACAAGGAAAATGCAACGTTGGGACAGGGTATCCATAGCGTATTTTTGGCAGCGATTTCTGTAGCGTAGTGTGGACACATGAGCCAAGTGAATGAATGGGTATTAAAAAATATGAAGTAAAATGGCTTGACCTTTTATAAGTTGCAAGACTTGGAGGATTTTGAAGTTTTTGATGGTCCTGTCACTAGGCACTTTCTGAAAAAAAATATTTTTCTTAAGCCATGAGTGGCTTTCCATTCATTGTAAATATTGTTTGTTTGTTTGATTTCTTTTGAATAAGTGACCCCATTGCCCTAGGATAAGACACTGACGCTTCTTGTTCTTGGCAGCTCACAGGGAGCATGTCATCACCTATGGAGCCAATGTTATCACATGAAGTTGTCATGGGTCTTTTGTCCCTTAGGTTTTAATTTTTATCCTTTAGTATTTAGGTTTGCTTTATTTTTCTCTTTGTGATATTCTTAAGTTAGTCTAAACAAATAAAGACTTGGGTTTTTTATCACATTTTTGCCCCACACATATGGTTGTAGCCTGGTTCATTTTATGGTTTATGTCTTTGACTCATCTTTTGACTTGACACCAAGAGTTATCGACCCCATGATCCTAACAAACCGACAAGTCACTCCATCCACTCATGCTCTTTATCCTTTCCATGTTGTCCCTATTTCCATTAAGGATTCAAATCAAACTTTTAAAAGGGTGCTGCCAACTCACTAAGAGTTTCTGTAGTGCACCTTTGTCCTTATGCTACTTTACCATCATTCGCCATCATCAGCTGATGTCATGTTTTTAATTGTTTTCAGCACCCTTGTCTTCAAAAGGAATATTGAGATTTGGTCATTTATGAGGTTTCTAACAATTTATCAATTTGAAATTTTCCTCCTAAGCTCGACGTTGCTGAAACCACTAGTTCAGACAAAGATGCGGATTGCGCTACATCATTGACTGTTCGAGATGAATTGGATACTGAGGTGGATGTAACAATTCCATAGCTTGTTGCAGATCTTCCATCATCAACCATAACCTCCAGGTATTTCATGATCCTTTTCAGCTACATGGAAAATTGTTGAGATACCCCTGCCTTATCTATTGGTAGTGCTTGGTGTTGTAGGCTGCATCTTCTCCCACCTATTAGCCTCTGCACCTCTTCT
This sequence comes from Picea engelmannii, assembly GCA_009831015.1. Classification (NCBI taxonomy): domain Eukaryota; kingdom Viridiplantae; phylum Streptophyta; class Pinopsida; order Pinales; family Pinaceae; genus Picea; species Picea engelmannii. The sequence continues at coordinate 239,166 of ML795947.1, forward strand.
TCCACAGAATCCATAGCCATTTTCCAACTGAATTTTTCCTATACTAAGGTCAAGCCATTTTACTTCAGAGTTTTGAATACCCATTCATTCACTTGTCTCATGTGTCCACACTGCACTACATAAATTGTTGCTAAAACTACACTACAGATCCCCTGTCCCAGTGCTGCATTTTTCTTGTTAGATCAATTCCATCTTCCATGTTCACAGATCCATGCATTATCCTCCCTTATTCACTGTGTCATCCTCCGTTTTTATCTCAAAGTCTACTGGCAGTGAGGAGGATAGAAGACCCTATGTTTTAAAGCTTTGATGACCTTGTATGGTGGCATAAACCTAGATAATGCATCCCTACATACCTTTCCTTAGAGTTTCTTTCCCTCATTTTTTAAAAACCATCAGACCATTCTATTGTTAATTCAAAAGTGAGTTGGAGGAAAATCCCTGAAAGAGTAACCATTAATCACCTTCAAACCTCATAGATCTTTTCCTCTGTTTGGTTATTTACCCCTCATAGCATTACAATATTTGATCCCCTGTTTCTATCCATGGATGCAACTCAAAGGAATAAGTCTCACAAGGGAGGGAGTGTGGTCAGGACTGAACCTTCTGACATGCACCTGTTTGATGCTGAGCCTATGGTCATGGAGGTTTTCTAAAGGGTTGGTTGCCTCTTGTTTTCTCAAAACATGCAGAGGGGACACCCTGAAGTATCAAGGAAATTTGCATTGCACTTTTATGGCATTAATACCAAGGTAGGAAACCTTGAGTTTGAGGTATCTGAGGCCTCTATTGCAACAACCACTAAGATACCCAACACTGGTAAGAGGTGGTTCAAATCCATTATCCTCAATGCATCCTTTTCCAAGGATTTCCTCAAACCAAACTATCAGAAATACAATTTTTCTAAGGGAGTGCCTAGGAGCCACCTAGTTGAAGGCTTTGATAAAATGCTAAAGATTATCTAGAGATATTTTACACGTGAGGGGATATTTAACATGATATAGTAGTATAAAAAAATACTCTTGCTACATTTCACTGGCAAGGATTCAATGAATATCCCTTTTTATCTATTGAGAAGTATGGGAAATATGTCTAATAGAGTCCAAGACAATTCCAAGGCTGTGGAAACTAGTGTTTTCCACTCTGGGTTGATCAAGATGTTGGTTATGGAAGAGTTGAAGAAAAGGAACATTTCTTGGGAATAGTTCATTGTCTCTTCCAATATAAAGCTAGATATAGCCTCTACCCCTCGATCCAGGATGCAGCGGCCTTGTACATCGAGTAGTGTTGCCCCAACAGGAACAAGCAAGAAGAGAAAAAGAAAACATACTACCCAAGGAAAAGAAATCCCTAAGGAAATTGAAGAAGAAGAGAGGGAGGTTCTTCACTCCCCACATAGATATTTTTCACCTCCTCCTGCACCTGAATTGGAAGAAGTCCCTTCATTGACCAAAATCACAAACAAGAGGGGGAGAAAATTGCATTTCCCTTCTCTTGCTCCAACAGCTAAGACCAGAGTGAGGAGGCCTTTTACTAGATCATCATCCCACAAGGAAGTTATTGAAGCAGAAGTCTTACCCAAGGCTTCGGTTCCAAGGAAAGAGAAAGATAAAGGTAAAGTCATTGAGAATCCTATTGAGGTTATATACAGAGACTCTGTTCAACAGAAAGATAAAGGTAAAGCCACTAGAAACCTATTGAGGTTATCAACATCAACACTCCCCCTAATAATCCCACTTTCAAAATATTGATCAGACAACTCAGGGATGCTAGAAAATAAGTTGCTCGTTTGAAGGAAAAAAGTTTGACTGAGAGAAGAAATATGAAGGAGCTCATGGACATGTACAATGAAACCCTTTATCTGGCAAGGTTTTCAGCAAGAAGAGCCTTGCATTACCATAGGAAACTTAAGACTCTGTACAGGAAAAATAGAATCTTTCAATCCCAAAACAAAAAGCTCAAAGAATAATTACATCCCTTCAAGGATGAGTTGGCCCAAAGGAACTTAAATGTTCAGGTACAAGATGAAATAGAAAGAGATGAACCTACAGTTAAGAGGAGTACCCCTAAAAAAGAAAGATATGTTTCTATGGCACAGGGAAGTTCTCCTACAACAAGGAGGAGTGCTAGATTTAGTGAGTAGATGGGGGAATGACAGATCCATTTTTGTGAGTGATCACTTTTTGCAAGTTTGAAATGTTCAAGGAAGTATGATTTTTCCACCTATATAGGCATCTACAGGCTCCTAGTCCATTAACTAGGTATTTTGTGTTTTTGAATAATTGTTACATCACATAGAAAAAACACAGAGATTTTGTAGTTCCATGGCACTACATAATCGTCTATAGAAGATGTTCTGCAGTTGTTCTACCAAAGGAACTACGGAATCTCCTAGCCAAACACAAGAATGATGCTACATAATTTGCAAAGCTGTTACATAGGAATGGTGCTACGGAAACTGCACAGCTATTTCACAGGTGGCACTACGAAAACTGCAGAGCTATTTCACAGGAGGCGCTATAGAATATGCATAGTTGTTTTACAAAGGGCACTACAGAATTGGCTGCCAAATGCACTACAAAATGATGCTACAAACTGTCCATTACAGTCAAAGGCTCAAATTAATGACTCCTTCTTGATTTTTGATGATATGGAGGGAACCAAGGATTAGCAGGTGGAATCTTGGAATCAACATACGAGCTTGGAGGACACTTGGCACTGGAGAAGGATGCGACCAAGCTGCAATACATGCCCTTTAATTCTTGTTATAGTGGTTGCCAACATGGCTCCTAAATTGTAGCAGTTTGTTAAGATCTGTTAGTACAAATGTTACAATTGTAGTTTTTTTGGATAATCATAGGATAGGAAGGCCAACTCGCACCTCTAGTTGTTGCCTATTGTATTTTTTTTATAAATACATATTTTGAATTATTAGAGAGGTTCAAATGGTTGAGAAGAGCTCCCTGATTGTAATATTTTGACTAAGTAAAGATGTTGTCTGGTTATGTATTGGACTTGAGACATTTTGATTAATAGAAGTCAGTTTCCTTTTATCATCTTGTTGCCTCTTATTCTGAAATTCCCATGATTGGATGATCCATATGATATGTTGTGGTTGTATTATAATGAATGTTTGATTATAATGTTTCTATGAATGTTCTTCAATGTTTTAAACTTTAAGTTCAAGAAGTTCTTATGACTAAGTTTTTCTTCTCTTGGCTACTTGAAGACCTGATGTTAATAGAAGACCTATCTACCTTCCTCACTAAGTATTCCTCCTATTCACTTTTACCCCTAAACCACTGACTGAAGTCAATCAAGACCTCATTTTCTTATGCATGCTAGCCCAAATTTCTTTGTTAAAACATTCTTATGCTGAGTTTTGTCCATTTGACCTTTAATCACTCATTCACAAACCTTTTTGATGGGTACTGGGTTTATCCTCTTGCAATCTAAGGGTGATTCTCAGTGCTAACAATTTCCACACCTTGTTGAAGAGTCAATCCAACAAATTTATATCTCACCATTAATGTGAACACATTTCTCTAAAATTAAAAGTCGCTTTGTTCATAGATTCCCTTGCCATCCACCAATACATTTATAGGTTTATCTTAGTTTTCATCGCAAATGTTGGGGGAATTTCAAGAGGGGGATGGTATTGAGGTTGGCACATCATAGGTAATACATTTTTCTAAGTTTAAAACTATGATTTCAAGTGCCAATCATTTAATTTTGACTCATCAAAAAATATTTAAAAATGTTATTTATGTAAGTAGATGCCTTAATGGACTATATGCAAATTTCAAATGTGTTATAGGACAACTTGGAGAAGAGAGTGTCAGATAGAGTGTCTGATTAGGATGCATCCATGCCGGAGAAGGATGCATCCATACCTAATGATGCATAGGTCATGTATATGTACTGTTAGAACCCTATATAATAGGGGAATCAATATTCTGACTGATATCTTTTCAGGCATAACACAGATGGCTCGTGATGCATAGTGAAAATGTGAAGGTGGAAGAAAACTCTCAACACGTCTCAGATTTTATTGCAACAATTCTCAGCTTAATCGTTATCTCCTAAAATTGCACAGTCAAGTTTTGCCATTTTAGGTGATAAGAAGTATTTGAAAAATTTATTTTTAAATTTTTATAGGCTTTCTTGAAAGCCTATTGTTTGTAAATAAGTTCAAAATAAACATTGCATTCAATTTTCTTTTCAAAAGAGGATATTACAGGTTTCGGTGGCTTAGGCGAACCCGTAGGCATTCATTAGCCACCGAAAGCCTTCTCTTTCAGTGGTTAATAGAGAAAAGCAAAGTTCGATTAAACCACCAAAAAGGCATAAGCTTGGAAAGATCAGAGCTTGCATTTTCGCACGGTCTAGACGTCAATTGGCGTAATGATGGAAGGCTAACTGCTGATAGTTAAGCAAAATGATGGTGGAAAGATGGTATGATTACTCCTAATATAGATTTGATGCGATATGGTACCTGTCAAGACTCCACATACCATTTCGCATTAAAACTCTGCATGCACAGGATTTTATGTTTGTTTTAGTTTCGCCTAACTGTGTAAATCTTCATGTATCTTTCATAAATCCATTTCCAAGGAATATCATCGTAATGATTTCCCATTCAATTAATCATTCCTTTGATTTAGGAAACAAACCCGAGCCTTCCGTTATCCTCAGTTGTATCATATAGAAGCTCAAGTTTTCTGTTACGCTCTGTTAAGACTCCATTTGTCACCTCCATCTTACAGAAGCCCAAGTCATTGCTACTCCTATGCCAATTAACTCGCCTCAGATATGTTTTTCCTCCTAATTTTGTGTGGGCTGTCTCCCCAAGTCCGAAGACGTGTCAATTTGCAGATATAGGCGCAGATCAGGTTTAATTCATGAAAAAGTGGGACCAGCGTTAAGGATAGAGTTTGATAGCACCTTGTATCTCGAGGCTCATCCTGAGATATATGATTTCTTCCATGTAAGAGAACTGGAAGCCTCTTTCTTCCAGGCTACATTAAAGTGAAACAATATGGGTGGGATAAACTCCCCTTGTAAATATCCTTAGTGGAGGTTGAGTTGCCATAACAGTAGAAGGTAGTGGTAGTGATAATGAACACTCAGGTTATAGTTGTAGTAGGGAGTAGCATCAACAAAGGAATCCAAGATGCATTGTTGATAGAGTTTGGGCCAAGACGTTTTGTTCAAAGGAGTACTGAATAGCGAGCAATCACACAAGTAATTCTGGCAATGATAGTGTGAAGTGGTTAATTCAAGGAAGCAGGGTGTTTCACTTACTATGAGAAGCCACAGAGTTTTCACCAACAGGAAGAAGATGTTTATGAAGGAGAATACCAAGCTGTATATATAGCTCAGGCCCCTAAGATTAAAAATAAAAGATTCACAAACTTCAACTCCAAAGCACCTATGATTGGAAACTCTAGAAGAGTTAGCCACTATTCTAGATGATGAAATAGAACCTTCTACACATAAAATTGAAGTCTCTGGCACTCTACCTGAAAGATGACCATCGCCAAAACAGCCTTGAACACTCATAGAAGCAGCGAGGTAATTCATTTTTGCGATTTTGAATTTTTGATGAAAGCACAGTTTTCGGTGGTTTAGGAGAACAAGACGATTGTTCATTAACCACTAAAATTAGAGCTTTTCAATGGTTAATACACCTAGATTCCATCTGTGTTAACCACCGAAACCTGAGACAAGGCAATGAAGGTGTATTTTTCGCCCAGATCGAAGTTTTTCTCAACCGAAACTCTTGGAAATGCTTTCCAAAGATACATATTGAATTATAGTATCAAATCCAAAATCCATATTTGATGCAAAAGAGGTTTGAGGAGGTGTTCAAGTTGATTAGGCACCTATTTTTTGGGCAATTAATCAGGGTTTTATCTAAATTTGCCAAATTCAAATTTTATCTTCATCAAGGGATATCAAACAACCTTTGAAGGCTTTCTACACAGCACAAAGGTTCTAGATGATGGAAAGACCATGAAATGAGGAGATTGACCTCATTTTGAGGATCATTTCATATCTTTTTGTAAATTTGTTTTAATTTTCTATCTTTTACAAATTTGATCCATCCTTCTAGGATCTGTAACTACTTTGTAAGGGCTATAAAGCTACAGACTTTAATGCATAAGGGGACTTGGGAGGAAGTAGTTTTATTTGTTGGACTATGGGCTTTGCCATTCCAAAATTGTTTTTTTGTAATCTCAAATGATCGATTAGTAATAGGCAATTTGTTGACAAAATTCTCATGTTGAGGTGTTGGTGGCATTTCTTTTCTCTGTTATGTGTTTTTCTAGTTATCATTTCACATGTTTTCAAATTCTTATTGTCAAGGATAGTAATAGAGCAGAATTTATAGGTGAAATACTTTGCATTTGGTTCTGATAATCTTTATGTTTCTCTTCTAAAAGCTTAGTTTAGGAATTATTAGCTGCTCCTTTGCTTGGCTTTTTGCTCCCCTATTTCTTCCTCATTTGACACCATTCAAATTTAATTCAATCCAACATTTCCACTACCTTTCCCTGTGTAAGAGTTTTTTCTAGATCTGAGAGTGAGTTATATATTCAAGCACAAACCCCATTTGCCCAATGGCCCTCCTTATTGTCCCAAACCAACCATTTAAAAACCAAAAACCCCGATCCTTCATAACTAGCCTAATATCCTATTCCAAACCAAGATAAATCATATAGAGAGAGCCCTCTCTGAGTCTTGGAGGGCTAGATCCAAGACTCCAAGTGGTTGAAACAGTTACCTCTGTCAATTTCTTCCTCAGCCTGAGAAATTACAGAGTGCTATCATGTACATTGAATTTGTAAGTTCTAGTGTTTTTTTATGAAGACTTTATTATATACACATGAATGCTTAAATTTATTTTTCTACTTTTTAGAAATTTTATGGGTTACATTATAGATATGCACATGATGTAGTTGCCTTGTATTTATTTCACCCATGTCAATGGTTTAGAATAATATATACTTGGGATTTAGACATAACTACATGTACTATCCTTAATGCATTTTCCAGATCTATTTTTTCCTTTTGAAAGATGTGAAAAACAACTTTTTAGGTCCCCTTTTTCTTTCCTTTTGAAAGATTGCAGAACAAATTCAATATCCTTTTCCTACATTTCTTTTGCAAAAATAATTCAAAATTATTTTTAAAACCATGGATTATTTGTAGTTGAAATACACTTGTAGAAAAACTGAAGTTTTGGTTGATCAAATAAATTCAATATCCTTTTCCTACATTTCTTTTGCAAAAAGAGTTCTAGATTAATTATAAAACCATGGCTTATTTGTAGGTGAAATACACTTGTAGCAAAAATGAAGTTTTGGTTGATGAAATATTCCTAGTTGATCAAATATTCCTTGTATAATATTTTAATTAAGCATTTTCTATTCATTGAAGGGTTAGTCAACCGGTCCCTATATAAATTTACCATTATTTAAAATGGTATATCTTAGGGGAAAGAATGGGGAAGGTTCAACTATCCCTTATTTCTTTGAGTATTGTCTTGAACTCTTCACTAATTGCCTAAATTTCTTTTGAAAAAAGAGTTCAACATTATTTTTAAAACCATGGATTATTTGTAGGTGAAATACACTCATAGCAAAATTGAAGTTTTGGTTGGTCAAATATTCCTTGTATAATTTTTTAATTAATCATTTTCTGTTCATTGAAGGGTTAGTCAACCAGTCCCTATATAAATTTACCATCATTTAAAATGGTATATCTTTGGGGAAATAATGGGGAAGGTTCAACCATCCCTTATTTCTTTGAGTATTGTCTTGAACTCTTCACTAATTGCTTACCAACCACAAACTAACATTTTTATATTTAAAAAGAATGGGGAATGTTCAAACCACCCTTTATTTCTTTGAGTATTGTCTTGAACTCTTCACTAATTTCTTACGTACCATGACCTAACTTTTCTAGATTAAAAAATATTCCAAAAATATGCTAGATACATGATCTTACTTATGTTTAGATCATGATGCATGAATTTTTGAAAGATAATTTGATTATATCAGGATAGATCTATCCCACAACTGAAAAATGAAAGATTTATCTTCTTGGAAGAATGACATAATATGGAGATTTCTATTTTTTGCATACAAAGAAGTGAATTTCTTTTTGGGGTATTGTCAATCTCTTAACTTGTTTCTTACTAACCACCAACCAACATTCCTAGATTTATAAATATGATGTATATGATTGTAGTATTGTCAAACTATTAACTTGTTGCTTACTAATCACCAACCAACATTCCTAGATTTAAAAATATGTTGTGCATGATCTTATGTTTAGATCATGGTGCAGGAAATTGATTATATGAGAACATCTATTTCATAATAGAAAGAGGAAAGATTTATCTTCTTGGAAGAATCTAGATTTGTGTTTTATACATACATCCAAGTGATAACATTATTGGGGTATTATCTAACTTTGTATTGATTATATGAGAACATATATTTCAGAACATAAAGAGGAAAGATTTATCTTCTTGGAAGAATCTAGATTTGTGTTTTCTACATACATCCAAGTGATTTCATTCTTTGGGTATTATTTAACTCAAAACATTGATTTCTTACCAACCACACACCAACTTTTCTCTTTAAAAATATTATGTATATTATCATACTTAGTTCACATTAATGTAGACATTTTTGAAAGAGCATTTGATTATAATATGATAACATCTAAACCATAGTAGAAAACTAAATATTTATGTTTTTGGAAGAATGGCTTAATACGAAGAGTAAAATAAAAAGAGAGCAATAATATTAGATCCATGGAACTCCAGCTGGGTATGTTATTCTTGTTCATGGTTGGGTATGTTATTCTTGATTGAATCACTTATTTAATATTTATATGTTTGTTATTTTAGACAAGTATATACTAATATGTATTATTGGTTTTCTTGATTGTTACAATAATTTCTGTGCATGGAACATGAAAGGGAGAATGAATGTCCGAAGATGGACTCCAACACCTTTGGTATGCCAATTTGGCTTGAGATGGTTTATTTTATTTCTCTAAATATTATTTTAAACAGGTGTACACTTTATGTTAAACAAGTATATATTTTATTTAAGTTAAGTATTGGCCATGATTATAAACTAGGCTTGCGATATTTGTGTTGGATAGTTGTATCATTAATTTTCAATTCTTGTCCTTTGCAGAGGGATGTTGACAGTGCGATTGATAGTCTCTGGAAGAAGAAAGTTGAACTTGGTCAGTGATTTTTACAAGATGGAGAAGATGTAGGATTTGAATCTAAAAAGAATGTGTAGACTTTATTAAATTGATCTATGGAAATATACATTTATGGAGACAAAATATTAAAATCTCTTAAACTCTATTATGATTGTTGATACTGAGAGGGGGGTGAATCAATATTTTTTTCCCTCGACCAAGTTTGGAGTAAACATTGGTCGGGTTTGACCACTTTTTGGATTTCGATAGGCTGGTCGAAGATGGAGCGCCCAGGCGAAGCTAAGATCGCGGGATCTCGCTTGTTTTGTGGACCCAACAAGGGGTTCATTAGGGTTTTTGTATTAGGTTTTATGGGATGTCGACCCATGGGTTTACCCATGATTAGGACTTTTTGTAAGCGAATGTAAAAGTATAAATAAGAAACGATTGTAAGGTAGTAGGTAGATTAGTGAAAGGGATGTAATTGGATAAGTGCAAGAGTCAAGTAGTTCTAAGTTTCTTTGTGCAACGTAACATGTATGTAAGGCTCTGTTCTTGATAGAGGAGTTGGCTCTGTGCCTTGACCTGATTTTGGGAAGGTGGATCTGGTGCTTAGTGCACATATCACCTGTCCAATGAGAAACTTGGCTCTGTGGCTTAGTGCACAGGAGTAGATGGATGTAAGAGAGTGAATACTAATAAAGAAGAAGAAGCCATTAGTGGACGTAGCCCCACACTGGGGTGAACCACGTAAATATTGTGTTGATGGTTTGCTTTGTGCTATGATGTTTATGCTATGAATCTGCTTAGTGCATTGATTGTTATATATAATAGATAGATCTATGAATGATTAGTGATTTATTTATGTTAAATGTGCTAGATCTAACTTATGATGCTAAGTGCGATGTGTATTTGTCATTGTTACTGCGTCGATATATCCTTAGGGTTTGTTTTGCGATGTGAATGAAGTTGATAAGCTAATGCATGTTATCTTCTAATTACTTTACGAAGTGTTATAATCACAGATYTGTGTCCCAGCTTGGTTACAGACACCTGAGTCCTGTAACCCCCCTGCCTYTACCTYGGGTGAGACTTCACCTGCTTTGCAGGTGTTTCCAAAAGGGTCGGTAGTTAGGGTTTTGTTGGTGCGTTGAACCCTGGGTCTGCCCCTGTGCCAACAAATGGTTTCATTGTCAGGACCTGAAACTGTGATTGCTCGGAACTAAAGTAAAGAAAAGAGAAGCTATGTGCATAGATCTGTTGTTGTAGTGTGCAATATTCTACTTGACTTGCGAAGCTTCTTGCTAAGAAAGAAACCCGATCTGAAGAAAAGAGGTAAGATCTTRAAAGAGGTAAAGCTTTGTTCTTGGATAGAGTAAGATAAGTGGAAATTTTTGTTTCAAAAGCATGAATCTAGGTATGTTTGATAGATTATRTCCTAGTTTGAAAGCTAGGGTAYAGTTAGAAGAAAAAATTGATCTGATTAAATTTGATAGAAATAGAGAAATATATGTTATTCCTATGCATAGAAAGAATTTTTGGACTAATGAATGGATGCAGGAACCTAGAAAGAATTTTTGCAGATTGCAAGTCCAACACTGTGATCCTAGTGCACAGTACAAGAGAAGTTGGGGAACTTACAAGAGAAAGAGGGGATTGACATTATGTTATAATTGCAGAAGATCGAGACATCTTGCTAAGGAATTCCCTGGTATAGGTCCTATTCGTCTTTGTTGTAAAATTGTTGGTCATGAGGCTGGGGATTACCTAAGGATGATTGCTAAAGTTGAAATAATGAACATGATTCAAGAGAATAAGAGCATGTTAGAATATAAAAAAGAATCAGAGAAAGTTCATACTACATTAGTACAATTAAAAGAAGCAACGGATGATAAAAAATATGTCATTTTATCCGAGATCATGAAAGAAAAATAGTGCATAGATACAAGAATAGGAGACTTCGACATAGACTATATCTTGGATGAGGAAACACCATTGAATATTAGGACATAAAGCACTTGGGAAATTTTGGAAAAGCCGACTATGGTACCTTCATTGGGAAGAATAGGTTTGTTTAAAGGAAAGATGATAACCCTATTTGGAAGAGTTGCTAATGTACCTATTATCATTAATGGAACATCGACAAAAGAGGAATTTGAAGTTATTAAGTTTGTTGATAACAATTCCCCATTCACTCTTTTGTTAGGAAAGACTTGGATTGAGAAAGATTAGATCAGAAGGAAATTAGAGGAAGAATATACAGAAAAGAAAAAGAAAGAACTAAGGTATCTCATAGCTAGAAAAATAGATCGATTGATAGAAGAATGAGAAGTTGAGTCGAAGCAACAAAAGCCCAAAAAATTAGCTATCGAGGTTGAAACAATGCAAGAAGGTTTGAAGAACCTATCCATACAAGAAACAAGTATATCCACCCAGAAAATAGTAAGAGAAGGGATATTACCTTCAAACCCTTTGAGAGCACATCAACAACGTGAAGTCACTTCACTAGGAGAAGATAAGAATAAGAATGGAAAGAGAAATCCAAAAACAGTTAGAGAGAATCAAATCACAGGAAAGAGGAAAGGAAGCTCAGTAAGAAGAAGGATAGGTTGGAAAAGCTACAAGAGTTTACAAAGAACAGATGGAAGATTTCACAGATTGGAACTTCGCAAGAGGCAGGTTTGTAGGCTGAAAACCTCGGTGGAACAACAAAACCATGCAGAATGGGACTTTTCCATGGCGAGGCTATATGAATGTTGGAGGCACCTTGACCGTTAGAACAACTCTCTGAAATGGCTAGGAAACACATTTATGGGCAGATAGATCATCGTTAGATGTTGAGACCATGCCATAATGGATGGATTCACATTGATTAAGGCATTCTTGTCTGTTGGAGGAATCTGTTACAACGCTTGCTTACTTAACCCATCGAACACAGTGATTGTATGTGTCGAGCTATGCTATCAGACCTCGCCATCTATTGTTTACCCCACTATCCATTCACCTACCCTGACTTATTTGTTAACAATGAGAATGTTGGCCGAGTGCACTGAGCTAGAGAAGTCTGTTGAAGATGTTCTGAAGAAATTTATGGCTGGTAAAGCTATGTCTGAGGGAGTATAGGCATCGTTGACTAGGGGACTGCAGGATTCCCTTTGACTGGATTTCACTCGAAACGTGTCAACCCTGCATATGAGAAGCAAAGTAAGAATCAGGACGATCTCGCTAACGCGAAGCAGATCCTATCGATATTACCTGATTACATCCCACCTTTGGCTAGCACGGTTAACCACGACAACATTCCACGTGATTTCGAGTGCACATTGATCACCGTGTACATTCTGAAGGGAATACACATAGTTGGAACCCAGTTAGGACAAATCCCAGCATTAAAGAACAATGATTTAAATCTTGGAGACATAAATAACTATGCCATGCTCGTGCCCCATAGATATTTCATGAAGACGACTGGGAAGAAGCCTTGCATAGTCTCCTAGCCTTGGATAAAGGAGCTCACACAGTCCACGATATTGAACGTAATGAATATCCATGATTTTGGCTGACATCAGAAGGTTAATGCTTGTGTCGAACTCCTCTTGTCATGCTATCATTGAGGATATCAGTGGCTCGACAAGTGCGTTATTGTGGATTTGACATTGATCCACCTGATCAAAGGAATGAGAATGCAGGTACCTGACCCTCAGCAGTTCTACCTAGGAAAGACCTTGGATCAATCCCTAGTACAAACCATTAAGGAGGCATACGACGAAGTTGAGAAGGGAAAGCGAGGCTACAAGGTAGCCTCCATCCAGGATGGCGCAGTGCACCTAGCTTTCCAACTCATAGCTAGAAAGATTGTTAGAAAGAACCACCCCACATAGGTCATGGGGTTCGTGGTGGACCTCGCAAGAAAATGCATGGAGGGGATGCAAATGAATTGGGCGATCTACCTCATCAACAAGCTTGAGAAATATTGCCGCAAAGCGTAGGATCAAGGATATGAGTACCATTTCAGTTGGTTTCTTGTGTTGATTGCATTTGTCGCTTGGAAAATGCTAGAGGGAGCATATTTTCTGGAAATTGATCCATCAGAACCATTGACAGCTAGATTTTCTACCTTATCGTATACGAATGATATGTTGAAGCAATGGTAGTCGAACACAGTGTTACATTCCTACTATTAGCAACTAAATATTGCTATCAAGTCTTTCCCGTGCATGAAACTGCGCACTCTGCACCAGTACAGATCACTAGCTAAGTTTCACGCAGACCCACCCTTTATTTATATCACTGCGTGCAGAGATGAGAGTAAGGACGAGTTACAATCATGTTATAATATGACCAATGAGAACATGGAATAGATCACAAAGGAGTGGTCGACAAAGTTCCTGATATCAGTTGATGATGCAGAACTCTCTGACCCTGACATCATCGGAAGTCCCTTGGTCACCCAGTTCAAGAATGCATGAAAGACAAGTGCGAAGATGAAGAAGAAAAAGGAGGAAGTTTAGAACATAGAGACTGATGAGAGAACAATGCCTCGGAAGAAAGTGGACCTGGCTTGTTCGCAGGAGGAGGAGGAGACTAAGTAAATAAAGAAGGAGGAGGGGAAGAAGGTGAAAAACAAGGAGAAGGTGAAGTTACACCACCGAAGGATCCCCCTGCTAATATAGAAAAATTAAAGAAGAGGAAGGTTTATCTGCAGAAACCTTCAACAAGAAAGAAGACTCGTGCCAGTAAGCCCTAGCTGGAGGCCACACTCATGGAGGATGACATCGGTCTAGTTCACGGAGCAATGGAGGATGTGTCTGAGGATCTCTTACAAAGATATGGTGTGAAGCAAGAATAACTGTACATAAGAGTTGAGAAGGAACTGAAGGAAATTCAGCGAGTCATTCAATTGAGCCGTGCAGTACCTACTGCACCCCCCTCTTCGGAGACTGTAGAGTTGGGGGATGAACCAACCCAACTTTGAATACTGGCAGATGCAACAGAGTCTTGGCTTCAGCGAGTCCAAGAAGAAAAGGAACATGCCATAGAATCCCTGAAAAAATAAAAAGAGGAGATCCTGGAGAAACTAAGAGTTCCGCGGTACTGTGTAATCGCGTATGAAAATGAAAAGGATGAGTTTCAGGCAATGCTCAAGGAAGAAAAGGCAAAGATATAGAGGCAAAAGGACCAACTGCTTGTAGAGTAGACTGCCAACTGCTCACAGAGCAGACTGCAGTCAAAGAAGTAGTGAGCATAACACTTCGCTCTATGCCTGGCTTGGCACAGTAGGAAAATGAGGCAATCGACATTCAAGTGATGAAGCTCACTGAGGCCATCCAACAACTTCAACCAAAGGTAATGGAGTTGGAGATTCAAGCAGTTTCGAGCACTCCGCAAGAATTACATGATCAGAGGGAGGAAGCCACTAAGAGCACAGTGGAAAGGATCAAATTCCTCGCCTCAGAATGCAAGCAACTAAGCAACAAAAGTGCGCAGACCTACGAATGCCTCATGGAAGACCCAGAACTTAGGAAGTTGGAAGCATAGCTACAGGAGGCACAGAAGCAAGCACTGACATTTAAAGCGCAAATGAAGTTGCTCACTGCAGTCAAGAGAATGTAGAGATCACAATAACAACGCACGGTCCAACAACAGATTACTTCCATCTAGCATAGAGTAATGGAAGTCACACAGAGGCTACAATCGGTGCAGGATGAATCCTACACAGTGTTTGAAGAGATTGAGGGACAAGGTTTGCGACTATACCAGGTGCTTGCGACAGTGGAAAAATGCCTAGAAGGGCCTGTTACAACACAGATGATGTAGGAGTTTGTTGAGCAGGAGGATCAGACGAAGCAATTTGAGGCCTTTGAAGCATCGCTGCCCAGATCTGAGTGACTTGGGACAAGTCACATTTGGGTTTTGGGGGCCTGTTAGCCCTCGACCAAGTTTTGAGGAAACATTGGTCAGGGTTGACCACTTTTTGGACTTCGACAGGTTGGTCGAAGATGGAGCGCCCAGGCGAAGCTAAGATCACGGGATATCACTTGTTTTGTGGACCCAACAAGGGTTTCAATAGGGTTTTTGTATTAGGGTTTATGTGATGTCGGCCCATGGGTTTACCCATGATTAGGACTTTTTGTAAGAGAATGTAAAAGTATAAATAAGAAAATATTGTAAGGTAGTAGGTAGCTTAGTGAAATGGATGTAATTGGCTAAGTGCAAGAGGCAAGTAGTTATGAGTTGCTTTGTGCAACAAAACATGTATGTAAGGCTCCTTGCTTGATAGAGGAGTTGGCTCTGTACCTTGACCTAATTTGGGAAGGTGGAGCTAATTCTTAGTGCATAGATCACCTGTCCAGTGCGAAGCTTGGCTCTGTGGCTTAGTGCACAGGAGTGGATAGATGTAAGAGAGTGAAGACTAATAAAGAAGAAGAGTTCATTGGTGGACATAGCCCCACAGTGGGGTGAACCACGTAAATCTTGTGTTTATGGTTTTCTTTGTGCTATGATGTTTATGTTGTGAATCTAGTGCATTGATTGTTATATATGATAGATAGATCTATGAATACTTAGTTCTTTATTTATGTTAAATGTGCTAGATCTAACTTATGATGCTAAGTGCAATGTGTATTTGTCATTGGTACTGCTCCGATCTATCCTTATAGTTTTTTCTGCGATGTGAATGAAGTTGATAAGGTAATGAATGCTATATATATCTATATATCTATATATATCTCTATATATATATATATATATATATATATATATATATATATATATATATATATATATATATATATATATATATTGTAACTAGGGGAATTGGTAACAACGACAGTATCATAATCGCGTGACACGGGGTCGAATCCTGTCGGCTGCCTTATAACCCCTAGGTAGAAATGCATAGCCCGCAAGCACGCCCTTCGAGTAAATCGGGGTGAGAATCGACCTTGAGACCTCTTTTTACATATTTCCTTCCATTTACACGACACTTGCCAATCTGTCTACACCCCTGCGGGCCTAATGAATGTTATGTTCTAAGTACTTTACGAAGTGTTATAATTATAGATCCGTGTCCCAAATTGGTTACAGACACCTGAGTCCTTTAACCCCCCTGCCTCTACCTTGGGTGAGACTTCTCTTGCTTCATAGGTGTTGCCGAAAGGGTTGGTAGTTAGGGTTTTTTTGGTGTGCTGTTGAAGCGTTGAACCCTGGGTCTACCCCTGTGCCAACAAGTATCAAGTACAATTTAAAAACTTTTTCAACTTATACTTAAGCCATTCAATTATATCCAATGAGAAAAGAACAATATTATAAGAGTTACCTATCTAGATGTCCTGATATATAAAAGAAATAATTACCATGCATGAAACAAAGAAATGAAATATTTTGTCATGCTTTAAAGAAAAAAAAAGATAATTAAAAACCTAGAACAATCATTGCCAACATTGTGTGCTTTCTCTTGATCGACATCCAAGGAGGAAGGTTATTGTTTATAACAAAAATAGGCCACACTGAGTACGTAGAATGAAGCTCTCCAAATGGATTGACACCATCAACT
>ML795947.1:282769-304941 GCA_009831015.1 Picea engelmannii
TAAAAAGTAGGAGACTTTAGACAGTTAGATCTTCTTGCATTTTAAAACCCTGGTGTAGTCCGTAGAGGGGTTTTCCCGCTATAGCAACGCTCATAGGTTTGCGCACTTCAATCACTTAGTTTCTTACATTTTGAGGCCAATGCCCTGATTCATTCTACTATGATCCTAATAGCTTCTTCCCTCTGATCCTGCACTTCTTGCAGAGTGTTAGGTACTGCTTGAAGTTCTAGGTTCGCTACTCTTTCTTAAAGTTGCTGAATGTCCTCAACGAGCTTCCCCACTTGACTCTAGGCTATCCCTTCTTCCATCTGGGCCAAGCCCGGTACAGAGCGAAGTGCTCTAGTTACTTCCTCTCTAACCCCAATCTTCTCTACAAGCAATTGGTCTTTCTCATTCTGGATTTTCTCTCTATCCTCCTCGAACTTCTCTCTAATATCATCTTTCTCTTTCTACGCAACCCGAAGTTGCTCTAAGGCCTCCTCCTTTTCTTTCTTCAAGGCCTTTGTGGCTTGCTCCTTTTCATCTTGGACTCGATGAAGGTGATCCTCTGTCGCATATTCTATCCTTCACAATTGGGTGGGCTCATCCACTAATTCTACACCTTATGATGACGATGACGTAGTAGGCACTACGTGGCTTGACTAGATAGCTTGTTGTATCCCCTTTAGCCCCGACTCGATTCTTTCATACATCATCTCATGCTTTTCTTCATGTCGCTACAAGATATCCTCTGAAGCATATTGTACAACTGCGATGATGAGGTCAACATCATCCACTGTGAGGATATTCTTTGCTTGAGGTTTATTGGCTCAAGTCTTCTTCCACACTGAGGGTTTCTGTGGAGAAACCTTCCTTTCATTTGATGTATCAGCCTCTGTAAGGGGATCCTTTGGTGGTGTTAATTCACCCTTTTCTTTCTTGTCTTCTTCCCCTTCCTCCTCTTTGTTTACTTCATCGCCTCCTCCTCCTGCAGGTGAGTCAGGTGTAGTTTCCTTCGATGCATTGTCCTTCTTCTCTCTGTCTATGTCTTGTACCTCTTCCTTCTTCTTATTTTTCTTAGCACTTCTTTGTCCATCATACTCATTCCAGGTGACCAAAGGACTTCCAATGATATCGGGGTCAGAGAGTTCTGCATCTTCGACCGGTACAAGGAATTCAGCTCAACATTCCTTGGTTATCTCCTCCATGTATTCATCGATAAATTTATAGTAAGACTGCAGCTCCTCCTTGCTTTCGTCCCTACACACAGTGATGTAGATGAAGTATCGGTTTGCACAAAATGTTTCTAACGGTCTGTATGTATGCAAGGTCTCTAGGGTCATTTAGGGGAATGATTCAATGGCATGCATCAGCTGTAGGTAGCAAGTGTGGAACACCGCATTTGATTGCCACTACTTCGCCATATCTCTCATATACCACAAGGTGGTCAACCTCGCGGCCAATGGTTCTGATGGATCGACTTTCGGTAATGTTTCTCCCTCTGACATCTCCCAAGAGACAAATTCAATGAGAATCAACAACCAACTAAAGTGAAATTCGTAGCCTTGGTCCTGTGCTTCGCAACAGTCCTTTTACAAATCATTGACGAGGTAGCTCGCCCAGTTCATCTGCATCCCTTCGACACACTTCCCTGCAAGGCTGACGATGAAACTTATGACCTGTGTAGGACAGTTCTTTCTGACCATATTTCCTTATATCATCTAAAAATCTAGGCACATTGCAACATTCGGGATGGAGGCTACCTTGTAGCTTCACTTCCCCTTCTCCACATCACCGTATGCTTCCTTTATTCACTGTGCCAAGGAGCGATCTGATGTATTCCCTAGGTAGAACTAGTGAGGGTCCCGTCCTTTCATACTCAATCCAGTGATGAGGTGGATCAATGTCAGATCCACAGTGATGTGCCTATCTAACCAGAAATAACCTCCATGGTAGCGCGACAGGAGGAATTTAACGCACGCGTTAACCTCCTGATGTCTACCGAAGTGGGGTATATTCATCACGTTTAAGATCATCGATATCATGATCTCCTTAATCCATGGCTGGGGAACTATCTTGGGATTCTTCCCAGTCATATTTTCCAGGTACCTATGCGGTGCAAGTATCGCATAGTTCTTTCGATCTCCAAGGTTAAAATCATTGATTTTGAGTGCTGGGATTAGTCCCAACTACGGTCCGACTTCGCGTATCCCCTTTGTGAGGTATTGAGTGATGAGCGTGTACTCAAAATCACACAGGACACTGTCTCGACTAACTGCGCCAACCTAAGGCGGGATGTTTTCAGACAAGACCAATGGGATCTTCTTCACATTCGCCAGATCGTCGCGGTGATTTCTTATTTTATTAGTCGCAGTTCAGGACATAGATCGACGTCCAATCGAGGGGAATTCTTGAAATCCTCCCATTAACGATGCCTATATATCTATAGACATGAATTTCTCATCCATGAGGTCAATCAATATCTCTTCTATAGATTTCTCTACTATGCTAAGGTCGCCTGGCATGCACACTCATAATCAAATCACCTAGGTAGGCGACTGGACACTCAAGGTAATCAAATAAATGGTGAGGTATAGATAGTATAACGCAGTATGAGATAAATTCTTTGTTAGCTTGAATATGTCAGTTGCAAAAGTGGCCCTAGTGAGGCATTCCATGGATTAAATATGCAACATCGTAACAAATTCCTTCAACGGGTCGACATGCCTTAATCAATGTGAAACCATCTATTATGGCGTGGTCTCAATGGTTCAATGGCAATATTTCCGGCAATAACTACGTTTTTAGCGGTTGTGGAGCATCATTCTAACGGTCAGGATGCCTCCAATGGTCATATAGCTTCACCGCAGTGAAGTGCCATTCTACGTTGTTCTTCTATTCCGACGAGGTTCAAGTTCTACAGGCCTGCCTTCTGCGAAGTCCTTTTTCGAACCTCCTATAGTTTTTCTAGATTTTATTTCTTCTTACTAAGTTTTCTTGCCTTGTTTCATGTGATCTGAGTCTTTGGATTCCTCTTTCCATTCTTATTCTTATGTTCTCTTAGCGTAGTAACTTCGCACTGTTGAGGGTCTTTTAAGGGATTCGAGTGTAATACCTCTTCTCTTATTATTTCCAGGGTAGATGCACTTATTTCCGGCATGGAAAGTTTCTTTAAGCTTTCTTGTGTTCTTTCAACCTTGACAAGTAACTTTGTTGTTGCTTCGATTTTTCCTCTTGTTCTTGCATTAATCGCTCTATTTTTCTAGCTACAAAGTCCCTTAATTCTTGTTTTTTCTGTTCTGCAGTTTCTTCCTTTTATTTCCTTCGGAACTGATGTTAGGGACCTAACTCCTCACGTATGTAGAACAATATATTCATATGTAATAAAGGTCAATATTAATAATTCCTTGCAATAAAGTAGAATAAGTCGAATGTAAGAAGACCTAATAGAAGCTTCCGCTCCTAGAAGGATCTTCCTCTAGATGGTTCTTTTGATAGATATATTTAGTATAAATTGGAGTCGAGGGTATGAGAACCCTAGCTTGGATATTATTGTAATAGAGCTCTGCTCGACTAGAGGTTTCCCCCTCAAAGAGGCCCATGAACATTTCTCTCAGAATCAAAGTGTTCTTTCTGGTGTTATTTTGATATCATTTCAGTGTTATTGTGGTGTTGTTCTGGTTATATTGTTATTTATCTTCCATTTCTAGAATTTTATTTCTGTTCTGCATACTTTTTATATCTGGAATATTACAAGTGGTATCAGAGAACTTTCCTCAGCAGAAAATTGTGGGTTAATTTTTTTCAGGGTAGAGACGCATTCTGACGTCTTTAAGCTACATAGATCTATCGTTAAGCACATAAACCTGCGGTTGAGGGATTCATACATGTAGGAAATATAAGTGGTTCTTAAGCGCACATTTTTTGGACACCCTTGTAACCCCTATTGACACCCCTTCGAGTGGTAGCACATTAGACAACACCTATATACTAACCGACCTAGATTTCCCGAAGCCCTCTTTAGATAAAAAGATCGACTGCCTGACTGCTATAGTGTCACCGAGAACAACACTTGGGAAGATACTCTCTAGTACCTGGGTAGTCGGGTAGTACGACTAGGGGCACGGTCTATCCTCTTTAGTTGGTTCCCTAAGATATTGGACTGAGTACTACTATTGAACCCTGCACGTATATCAAAGAGATATAGCACAGGGAAAACCCTTGTATGTAGAACCCTTGAATACCTAACCCTTGGGGACGGAAACAAAACATAAAACAAACAAGATCTATTGTCGCACAACTGTGTTTCGATTTTCCAAATCACTACACATTTCTTCCAGGTTAAGAATTTGGGCATTTTATCACTGCAGTATTCTTCAAACCAGAGTATAACTCCACAGGTGTAAGAAAAAAAAACAACAAAAAAAAATGTCTGGAAATTTTTGCACCATTATTTGAGACCTATTCCATTGGATTTATCTCTTCGCCCTTATCACATTCATACCTATCATTTTTCAACAAATGTTTTGACCCTGCCCACCCCTTTTCGGTTCCCTCGTCATCATGGACCATACCCGTAGCCAAGACTTGGAAGCTCACTTCAATACCTTGCAATCTAATTTCATAGAGACCCAATAAGAAGTGAGACAACTCAGTGCTAATATTGCCACCATCAATCAAAACATGCACTCCTCCATCACTGCATCTGTTGAAGAGGATAATTCAACTGAGAGGGGGCTCCACCATTATTCCCCACTCGTCACCCACAATATCTTACACAATTTCTTTTACAATCAGAGTGTACATTATAATCCTCATGCTTCGAAGAATTAGTTACAATAACTGAACAACTACCTTACATAAATTATTATTGGCTAAGGCATCAAGAAGAACAACAACCGTTTGATCTGTTTCATCATTTAATCAACGCCGTTCAATGAGCATATGTTGAGTTTTGAATTTTCAACAGAAACAAGCCTCGAGCACTTCAACAAGACATTTGTGCTAAACCATATGCCCATTGGCTGTGACCATGGGCTTAATAAAAAAGGCGCTTTCGCGATTCGCATATCGGCAATCCTAAGGTGAAGACATCTCGCCTCTTCATGTTGCGATCCCCAAAATGGGGCTTATCTGTGTGCTAGCTCCTCCCTCTCATACGACCATCGACGGTAACCACAGCCTACACCAAAAAGGTGTTTTCACATTTTTCACTTTGAGAGTTAGAAGGTTGGGGAATTTTCTTCCTTTGACTGTGAGTCAACGAAATGATAATTTCTAGCCACATGTCCTTCACATGCAATGGTCCTTATATTATCATGATTTTAGAAGATAGAGCACTCCTCTCTTGACTTTCCAGTCAGTGAAACACTGACCTCTTGCCACGTGTACTCTGCATTTCAGCATTTCGCATTTCAGCGTTTCAGTGATGCAGTGTTTCGACACTCCAAATCGCGATCTCCGAAATGATCTGATGACTTCACAATTGATATGGTGGATATATATCAGACGGTTCTTGTTAAATTCTTTGGGACAGATCAACGGTCATATATGACTCTTATATTACCCCTCCAATGATTAATCCAACAGACATGACTTAATCATTCATCGAGATAGATGGTTGTCGGTGTTTCGGTACTTTGGCCATCACGTCTTCATGACCTCCAACAAAAACTCTTGAAATTGTAGATCATGTGACATGTGTCCGTTTTGGTGTTTCATGATCAGACGGTCCTAATCTCATCGTAACTTTGTGCTCCGATCAACGGCTCACAGCCTTTCAGGACTTTGCGTTTCGCGATTTCGCGTATCGCGATTTCAAAGGTTGGAGCTCCTCCTTTCTTTGTTTCTCGATATCCCGATATCTGATTTCTTCTTACATTGGATTGATGGTCCTCGACCCTCCATGATCCAGTGGTCTAGATTGGATCACAAATTCTGGGGTTATTTACTTAAGTTTTTGTTTGATTAATTCATAAAACTGAAAATGGTGGCAATGGAATTCCATTCTAAATCTTCAACACATGTATGCGCCATTTGTGGTAAGCCTCTTTAGTTATAGTTTGTCTCTTCATACCTATGATCGAAAAATGTGCCATTCTCTCTTAGCGATGGAATTTTATTCCGAAAACTGTGCCATTCCAAGTCTTCCATAAACAACAATGTCGATAAACTCCACAATTCTAACAAATGTTCTGTTCAAAATACTCTGTTTATAATAATATTTTCCAAATGACAACTGCACCTATAACAACAATGTCAACAAGGCCATTTAACTAATATGCCAATCTTGGAGAATATCTAACCCATGTAGACCTCGTCCATAGCCATTGCTAACATTTTATGCCATATTAAACTTTGATATTGCATATTTAAAGTTAACAAAGGATATAAAGTTAACATCAATGACAACTAAAGTTAACATCAAATGACAGCATGTTGAATGTAATTAAAGCACTGTTCATTCAACAACCTGGCCAACAAACTCCCCCTTTGGCATTGATGGCAAAATTTAAATCCTTTCAATCCTTTCTCCCCCTTTTGACATCTATGGAAAAGGAGAAACCATGCTCTCCCTGACAAAGAAAACAACTTGTAAAGAGGTATCATACCAGCAACTCCCCCTATCAATAATAGTCAATAAACTTGTGTAGTCTAATTTTATAATGAAGCCCTTGCAATCTTGAGAATGAAATGAAATTACAGAGGGTAAACCCCCAACTGATCCCTGAGACTTTCAAATTGCATTTTAGGTAAAGGTTTAGTAAATACATTTGCAATCTGATCCTTTGTGCCAACATATTCTATTTTAATGACTTTAGACACAACTTGCTCTCTTAGAAAATGAAATTTAATGGGAATGTGCTTTGTTTTTGAATGCATAACATGATTTTTAGAAATACTAATTACACTGGTATTATCACAGAAGATAGTTATAGGTTCATCATAATGAATATGTATATCTTCCATCATCTGTTTCATCCATAGAACCTGAGTGCAACAACCTACAACTACTATGTATTCTGCTTTAGCAGTGGACAGAGACACTGATGATTGTTTTTTATTTGACCAACTTATAAGACATCCTCCAAGATTTTTTTTTTCTCCACTATTACTCTTTCTGTCATCAACACAACCTGCCCAATCAGCATCAGTGAAAGCATATAAATCAAGTTGATTACCTGTAGGATACCACAAACCATATTCTGTTGTTCTCTTAATATATTTGAAAATTCTTTTGACTGCAAGTAGATGAGAAGTTTTTGGTGAAGCCTGAAACCTGCCAACTTGACAAACTGCATGAATAATATCAGGTCTTGTAGCTGTAGCATAAATAAAACTACCAATCATAGATCTGTATACTGTCTGATCAACATCTTCAGTATCATCAAACTTACTTAATTTAAAACAAGTAACCATGGGAGTGCCAACTGGTTTAGAATCTTCCATCTGAAATTTCTTAAGCATTTCATTGATATACTTGGTTTGAGAAATGGAAATACCTTTATCAGATTGAGTAATTTGCAAGACTAAGAAAAAATTCATTTCTCCTAGCATGGACATCTCAAACTCTTTCTGCATACTTTCAACAAACTGTTTACTGAGCCTATTATCATCACTACCAAAAATGATATCATCTACATATATCTCAACAATGATCAGGCTATGATTTTCTTCTTTAATATATAGATTACTATCAATGTTAACTTTCCTGAATCCTTACTGCCTCAAGTAATTGTCAAGTCTGGAATACCAAGCCCTTGGTGCTTGCTTCAGCCCACACAATGCCTTTTTCAACATGTAAACATATTGTTCTGCTTCTTGTACCTAGAAACCATCTGGTTGTTCCATATATACTTCTTCCTCTAAATCACCATTCAAAAATGCAGACTTTAAATCCATTTGATAAACTTTAATGTGTTTAGAACTAACATAAGCTAGAATTAGTCTAATGGATTCCATTCTTGCAACAGGAGAAAAAGTTTCTCCATAATCTATTCCTTCTACCTGTGCATACCCTTTACAAACCAATCTCGCCTTATTTCTAGTTATTTTACCTGCTTCATCCATCTTATTTCTAAAAACCCATTTAGCCCCTATGAAATTCTTATTCAAAGGTCTAGGAACCAATTCCCATGTCTTATTCATTTCTATTTGACTAAGTTCTTCATTCATTTCTTTCATCCAATATTCATCTTTAATTGCTTCTTCAATACTTTTGGGTTCAATCAGAGAAAGTAAAGATACATGTTCATGAGTTGAGGTGGATTCTTGCCTTCTTCTTCTTGTTCCAACACCTGCATTTAAGTCACCAATTATCTGTTCTTTAGGGTGATTTTTCTGTATTCTCTTTCTTGGAGTATTTGATGGAGTCATGCTTTTGGATGGAGTTGTACCATGTATCAAAGTAGGATTTAATTGTTCGCTATTAGCAGCTTTAGTTTCTTCTGTTTCACTTCTTCATCCATCTTATGTTTGTCATATATTTCATGTTGATCCTTTTGTTTAGATTTTGATTTCAAAAATGAGGATTCATCAAACCTTACATCTATAGATTCAACAATCTTTATTAATATGAAATTATAGCATTTATAAGCCTTTCTTGAACATGAATATCCAACTAATAGGCCTTCATCAGTTATAGAGTCTAATTTTCCCAGATCTTTGTTAATTATTTTGATGTAACACTTACTCCCAAAAATTCTAAAATGTTTTATGTTTGCTGGTCTTCCTTTCCATAATTGATAGGGTGTCTTATCAGTATTATTTCTTAGAAAAATTCTATTCAATATGTGTACAACGGTATGAACAACTTGATGCCAAAACATGTCATTCAATTTGGACTCATTTAACATTGTTCTTTCCATTTCCATAACAATTCTGTTTTTTCTTTCAACAACACCATTTTGTTGAGGTGTTTCTGTAACAGAGAAATTCCTTTTAATTCCATTTTCAACACAGTGATTGTTAAATTATTTTGACACAAACTTTCCTCAATTGTCTGACCTTAAGCACTTAATCTTCATATCAATTTCATTTTCAGTCAATTCTTTGAAAACTTGAAAGCAACTAAAAGTTTCAGACTTCTTTTTCAATAAAAACAACAAAGTCATTCGAATAAAATCATCCACAAATAACAAAAAGTATCTTTCACCATTTAGACCTATTGTCCTCATAGGTCCACATACATCAACATGTATTATTTCCAAAGGTTTTGTTGTAGAATATTCCTTTGTTTTAAACTTGACTCTAGTTTGTTTACCATGTTGACATTGTTTACAAATAGAGTTGGAAAGATTCTTTATGACAGGTAAGTTCCTTATTGCCTCCTTTTTATTTAACTGAATCAGATTGTCAAAGTTAATATGCCCAAGTCTTTTATGCCACAACCATCTTTCATCTTCATGTCTAAGATAGCAATTTTCATCCTTCTCATCTAAAATGTATATGTTATTTGATGTCCTTGTAGCTGTTCCAACTAACTGATTTGTTTTAACATCCCCGATTTGACATTGTTTAGAATCAAATATCATAAGATGCCCTTTATCACATGTTTGACTCACACTCAACAAGTTATGTTCCATATTTTCAACCAGTAAAACATTTTCAGCCATTATGTATTTGTTCAAAGAAACAATGCCTCTTCCAATTATTCGAGCTGATTGATCATTACCAAATGTGACTGAACCTTCTTTTTTTTCATCTAAAGAATCAAAGATTTTTTTTCTGCCTGTCATATGTTTTGAGCATCCACTGTCCACACACCACTTAATTTTATGATCTGCTTGTAGAGCTATGATTCATTTTTCAGTGTTCATATTTTCACTTTTCTTTTTCCAATATTTGGTTTTCAGATCTGTGTAAATAGGTTCATTAAATTTCTGAAAATTCATAGGACAATTTATTGACATATGCCCAAATTTGTTACACTTATAACATTCGGTCTCATATCTTAAAGTGTCAAATATGTTGTAAGAATAGTTTATATTACTTTGACTCGTTTTACTATGTCTTCTTCCATATTCAAAATTAGACCTTTCATGACTGTTATGTGAATTTATATTTCTTGAGAAACTATTACAAAATGAAGCCTTGTGTCCATACTTATAACAAACGAAACAATAGCCTTCAAAATTGTTTTGATGTCTGCCATAACTTCTTCTATGCACTGTTGAAGTCTTATTCTCTTCTTGCCTTTCTGATTCAATCTTCTTGCTAGTAATTTTCTTATGATTATCCTATGTTCCTGCTTTCTCAACACTTGAACTAGAACATCCATTAGTTACTGCAGATTTATAACCAATTCCAGTCTTATCATATGTTGATCTTTGACTACAAATAATTTGATCCAACACTTGAGAACTATGATTCATGTTATTTTCTTGTACTTTCTTTCTTAATGAGACTACTTCAACTTTTAAACCTTCATTTTCCTTATCCTTTTCTGCACGCATTTTAGTTAGAGCTTCTTCAGTCACTCTAGCCTCTTCTATTTTAAGCTTTAAGTCAACTAACATGATTTCACTGCTCTCATTTAAACCATTTGATTTATGTAATTCAAATTCTAGATTCTCAATTTCTCTTTTGAATTGTTTACATTCTCTTCTTACTTTATTTAGTTCAAACAAAGCACTTACAAGTTCAGCTTCCAAGTCAACTTCACCTTCGTCTTCTTCAATAAGTTTATCATTCTGATTTTCCATAGCCATAAAAGGTCTTCTATCTGAGCTTTCATCACTTTCATCTATATCTGAGGACTCACTATTATTTTTGATGAATAGATTTTTTTTTTTATAATAATTTCTTTGAAATGGATTCTTATACATTTTCTTATATTTTTTGTGTTTGATGTTACTTTCTTTTTCTCCATTAGAATGTTTATTGAAAGGACACTTGGAAGAAAAATTTCCTATTCTACCACAATCAAAGCACTTGAGAGGAAGTTTACCTTTGTACTTTCCAGTACCTCTTTTTAGATTTTTGACAAAGTTAGCTTCTTCCATGTCTTCTTCTGAATCCTCATGATTATCGGTTTATGTTTCAACCTTTTTCTTGTCCTTCTTTGTTTCCTTGAAAGTTGCTGCCTTATTGGAAGTATTCTCATTAGATGTCCTCATCTCATATGTTGTTATTATTCCTTTCAACTCATCCATTAGTAAAGTAGCAATATCAGTTCTTTCTTCTAAAGCAGATATTTTGGGATCAAATCTTGTAGGTAAAGATCTAAGCACTTTTTTCACAATAATACCATTTCCAACTGTTTCTCCTAAACCTCTCATAGTATTGACTACTTCGTCAATACGTAAGAAATAGGTAGCTATATCTTCAAATTCTTCCATCTTTAAACTTTCAAATTGAATTATATATGATTGTAATTTAGTATTCTTTACCTTAGTATCTCCTTCATATACATTATTTAGTTTGTCCCATAGCTCTTTTGTTGACTCACAATGCATTACTTTAACAAATTCTGAACCTGCCAATCCTCCAAGTATTGCATACATAGCTTTGGAATTACTCTCATAGAGTTTCTTCCTTGCAACATCTACTGGAACTATTGTTGCAGCGTTATATTCATTCAACACAGCTTTCCAAACATCTACTCCTTAAGACTGCAAAAACAACTTCATCCTGATACTCCAAAAAGAATAATTATGTCCATCAAATAGAGGTAATCCATGTTTAGTAAAATCAAATTTCTTATCCATTATTAAAGATCAAACTTCCAGAGATTAAACTGAATCTTGAAGTAACCTGCTCTGATACCAATTGTTGAACAAGATAAGTCAACTGAGAGGGGGGGGGGGTGAATCAGTTGTATAAAATTCCTTTCATTTTATAAGAATATTACTTATTAATCAATAAATCATTCCTTTAACATTTAAATTGCAATAATACATTTAACCAATAAATATACAATCACATAAATGAAACAGTGACACAGTGATTTTTCATGAGGAAACCCAAAAGGGAAAAACCTATTCTTCTTATGAATGAAATGCAAGCTCCAACTCCTCTTTACATTCTTATTTTATCTGAGCTACAACCCAGATGAGGCTACTACCTCTGTTTCTTCAGCACCTACTGAATGGAAGCTACAAATCCTAGATGTACAAGCACCAACTTGTACAAGATACTTTTACAGTCTCCCCTTGCTCCTCCCTACCACCCTGGAATCCTTCTCTATCACTAAGAACCTGCAAACCAACTCTTTATCTTCTCTGTCAAATATTAGACATTTAAGTCCTCTCTATTTATATATTCATATTAGAATCCATCCTTGACCAAACCTCATAAATTTATCAATATGCGCATATATATTCTCTCCTTAATCTTTGCTCTGTTTTCATCATTTCTTCTCACTGTTTCAGAGCTTCGGTTCCACCATTATTCCCCACTTGTCACCCACAATATATTACACAATTTATTTTACAATCAGAGTGTACATTAGAATCGTCATGCTTCGAAGAATTAGTTACAATAACTGAACAACGACCTTACATAAATTATTATTGGCTAAGGCATTAAGAAGAACAACAACCATTCGATCTGTTTCATCATTTAATCAACGTCGTTCAATGAGCATACGTTGAGTTTTGAATTTTCAACAGAAACAAGCCTCGAGCACTTCGACAAGACATTTGTGCTAAACCATATGCGCATTGGTTGTGACCACGGGCTTAATAAAAAAGGCACTTTTGTGATTCACATATCGACAATCCTGAGGTGAAGACATCTCGCCTCTTCATGTTGCGATCCCCGAAATGGGGCTTAACTTCATGCTAGATCCTCCCTCTCATACGACCACCAACAATAACCACAGCCTATGCCAAAAAGGTGTTTTCACATTTCGCACTTCGGGAGTTAGAAGGTTGGGGAATTTTCTTCCTTTGACTGTCAGTCAACGAAATGATAATTGCTAGCCACATGTCCTTCGCATCCAACAGTCCTCATCTTATCGTGATTTCAGAAGATAGATAACTCCTCTCTTGACTTTCCAATCAGTGAAAAACTGACCTCTTACCACATGTACTCTGCATTTAGACATTTCTCATTTCGACGTTTCAGTGATGTAGTGTTTCAACACTCCAAATCGCGATCCCAAAAATGATCTGATGGATTCACAATTGATCTGGTGGATATAGATCGAACGATTCTCATTAAATTCTCGGTAACATATCAATGGTCATATACGACTCTTATATTACCCCTCCAATGATTAATCCAATGGACATGACTTAAGCATTCATCGAGATAGATGGCTATCAGGGTTTCGGTACTTTGGCCATCAGGTCTTCATGGCCTCCAACAAAAACTATCGAAACCATAGATCATGTGATGTGTGTCCCTTTCGGTATTTCGTGATCAGACAATCCTGATCTCATCAAAACTTTGCGCTCTGATCGACGGCTCACAACCTTTCGGGACTTTGCATTTCGTCATTTCGTGTATCGTGATGTCAAAGGTTGGAGCTCCTCCTTTATTTGTTTCCCGATATCCTGATATCCGATTTCCACTTACGTTGGATCGACGGTCCTCAACCCTCCATGATCCTGTGGTCTGGATTGGATCACGAATTCCAGGGTTATTTACTTAAGTTTTTGTTTGATTAATTCATAAAACCAAAAACTATGCAAATGGAGTGCCATTCCGAATCTTCAACACATGTATGCGCCATTTGTGGTAACACTGTTTAGTTATAGTTTGTCTCTTCATACCTATGATCGAAAACTATGTCGTTCTCTCTCAGCGATGGAATGCTATTCCGAAAATTGTGCCATTCTAAATCTTCCATAAACAACAATGTCGATAAACTCCACAATGCTAACAAATGCTCTGTTCAAAATACTCTGTTTATAATAATATTTTCCAAATGACAACTGCACCTATAACAACAATGCCAACAAGGCCATTTAACTAATATGCCAATCTTGGAGAATATCTAACCCATGTAGACCTCGACCATAGCCATTTCTAACATTTTATGCCATATTAAACTTTGATATTGCATATTTAAAGTTAACAAAGGATTTAAAGTTAACATCAATGACAACTAAAGTTAACATCAAATGAAAACATGTTGAATGTAATCCCAACACCGTTCATTCAACAACCTAGCCAACAACATCAATCACCGAACTCAAAGAAGACCTCAAACAAGACATGACTACCCAGCTTGAATCTGTCATTTCGATGATCTGCACCAAGATGTATATCCCTGCAGATCCCCCTTTATCTGACCCACCAAGATGCTTTTTTCTGAGAACATTTTATTAGTGGCCTCAAGGATGAGATTCGTGCCCATGTCCTCATGGCTCGGCCTCAGAGTTGGGTGGAAAAGAGATAAGGAAGCACAATAGGTTGTCTCTTCTCAAAACCAGAAACTCCCTTTATTCCTCGCACTACACCAGTAAATCCCACTACTCCTTCTGCTCCACTAAAGATCCAAAAATTGACGAGGGATGAAATGGATGAATGCCAAATCAAAGGCCTTTGTTATAATTGTGATGACAAATATTTTCCGGGCCACAAGTGTAAGGAAAAAATCTTTTTATGGCCATGTCGGAGGATATTTTAGAAGAGGATGTTGAAACTCCCCTTGTGTCTGAGTCACCTAAACCCACTAACATAACCCCTCCCTCAGACCCTCTCGAAGTAGAACTGGTCATTTCCCTAAATGCTCTCACTCGCTTCTCTGCCCCCCAAACTCTCAAGATAATTGGTTACATCAAGCATAGGAAGGTCATCATTCTTGTTAATAGTGGAAGCACCAATAATTTTATTCATCACTGCATTGTCCAAGAAACCCATTGCTATATCCATGTAGTCAATAATTTCCAAATAATGATTTCCAATGGCAGCTTCATGAAATGTGGTGGGCGTTATGAAAATGCATGTCTCCAAATTGGTGACTACCACATGAAATCTCATATGTTTTCTATCGACATGGGAGGTTGTGACATTATGTTGGGTGCAGACTGGCTAAGGACTTTAGGTCCCATTCTCATGGATTTTAAGGAATTAACCATGCAATTCGACTAGGAGGGCCAACAATATAAGTGCCAAGGCATCACCTCTGGTTCACCTGAGATCATTAGTTCCCATCGCATCTAAAATATGCTCAAACAATTCCATTCTGGCGTTATTTCCCAACTCCATGCCATACAAGCAACTGAGACACCCTCTGTGCCACAAGACCTCCAATCCATCCTCTCTAAACATCAATAGGTTTTTTCCACTCCCCAGGGACTCCCTCCTTCCCATCGTGTTCATGATCATTCCATTCCCCTTGTAACAAGAAGATTTCTTCCCAATATGTGTCCCTATTGCCACCCCTTTTCCCAAAAAAATGAAATTGAGAAAATGGTTCAAGAACTGCTTAATGCAGGCGTTATCCGCCCTAGTACGAGCCCCTACTCTTCTCCTGTGATCATGGTCTTGAAGAAAGAAGGTTCTTGGCACATGTGTCCTGACTTCCGTGCCCTCAACAAAATCACCATTAAATACAAATTTCCCATTCTTGTCATTGATGACCTCTTGGATGAATTGAGTGGTGCCCAATTCTTTACTAAAATTTATCTTCGTTCTGGCTACCACCGGATCCATATGAAAGAGGCAGACATTCCTAAGACTTCTTTTAGAACTCATGAGGGCCAATATGAGTTTTTGGTCATGCCCTTTGGCTTGTGTAATTCCCCCTCCACCTTCCAAAGCCTCATGAACTATGTCTTCCGTCCTTTTCTCTATCATTTTTTCTTAGTTTTCTTTGATGATATCCTCATCTTGGACAGACCATCTTTCTCATGTGGATCGAGTTCTCCATCTACTCTCTCAGCACCAAATTTTCCTGAAACAATCTAAATGTGATTTTGGCGCCTCGAAATTCAAGTACTTGGGTCATCTTGTTGGAAAGGATGGCGTCAGGGTGGATCCTAAAAAGATTGAAGCTATGAAAGATTGGCCTCACCCAAATACTCTCAAAATCTTGCATGTATTTCTAGGCTTAACAGGTTATTATTGCAAGTTTGTTAAGAATTATGGAAAGATTGCGACAACTCTTAGGCCTTTCAAACCTTCAATATGGCCATGTGCACCAATCCAATCGTGGCCCTTCCCGATTTCACAAAGACCTTTTTCCTGGAATTTGATGCTTCATGGAAAGGAATTGGTGCTGTCCTTATGGAAGAAGGTCGACCTTTGGTCTTTACCAACAAACAACTGTCTGAATGAAATTTTGGAAAATCAATCTATGAAAAGGAAATGTTGGCTATTCTTCATGTTGTTGATCTGTGGTTCACTTATCTATTGGGGCAACGCATCCAAATTAATACAGATCATCAAAACCTCAAGTATTTTTCGGAACAATGCATCTCCTCCCCAGAGAAACAAAAATGGGTGACTAAGCTCTTTGGATATGGTTATGAGATAATTTACAAGAAAGGAAAAGACAATGTGGTTGCAGATGCACTTTCCTGAAAATATGAAGATGAAGGTTCCCTTTTTTCTCTCTCCTTCATTGTACTAGATTGGCTCCAAGCCGTTCTCCAGGAATGGCTACACGATCCCAAAAGTTCGCATCTGATACAACAATTGCAGTCCAATTCTTCAGTCCCCCCAGGGTACTCTTGGCTCCATGATGAGATTCGATACAAAGGCTGTTTGTATTTAAGTAAATAGTCAAAACTTGAATCCATGGTACTTTCAAAGCTTCATTCTACACCCACAGCTGGGCACTCTGGGTTTACCAAAACCTATGACATGGTCAAACATTCTTTTTTCTGGGATGGTATGAAACAAGACATTCATAATTTTGTAGTTGAATGTGTGTTGGTAGTACGACTGTTGTTACACCAAAACCCGCAGGTGATTGGTAAACTCACCATCGCCAGATTTCAAGGATCCACGAGAGGCGATTATTCCTTTGTCATGATACACCGGGGAGCGTTGACTACTTGAAATTTCATGCAACAATCTCCCCCTCAACGCGATATGAGTGTGTATCAAACTCGTGACCTCTATCTCTGATACCAATTATTGGTAGTACGACTTTTGTTACACCAAAAACCGTAGGTGATTGGTAAACTCACCACTGCCAGATTTCAAGTATCCACGACAGGCAATTAGTACTTTGTCACGATACACCAGGGAGCGTTGACTACTTGCAATTTTGTGCAACAATGTGATTTGTGTCAATGCAACAAGGGTGAAACTGTCAAATCTCCTAGCACACGACAATCGATTCCGATTCCACCTGCTATTTGGAGGGATATCTCTATGGATTTTATTACAGGCTTACCTAAATCGGGAAATAAATCAGTCATCATGGTCGTAGTCGATCGCCTTTCCAAGTATGATCATTTCTGTACTCTTCAACACCCATTAAAAACATCCAATGTGTCTCAACTTTTTATGGATCAGGTCTTCAATATTCATCGCATGCCGCATTCTATTATTGTTGATCATTACCCAAATTTCACCAACAATTTTTGGCAAGAACTGTTCAAGCTTCAAGGCACCCAATTGCATCTCAACACAACTTATCATTCCCAGACTGATGGACAAACTGAAGTTGTCAACAAGTGTTTGGAAACATGTTCGAGGTGTTTTGCAGCGGAAAATAAAAATTAGTGGGCTCAATGGTTACCCCTAGCTGAATGGTGGTACAACACTTCATACCATACAACTACCTGCATGACTCCTTTTGAAGAGGTATATGGACAAAATCCACCTTCAGTTCTCTCATATTTACCAGGTGTCTCGAAGGTCCAGGAGGTTGACCAAACTCTTACAATTTGAGAGGCTATTCTTCGTACCCTTAAAGAGAATTTGGTCATGGCCCAAAATCGCATGAAGCAACAAGCAGATCAAGGTCACTCTGAACGTTAATTTATAGAAGGGGATCAGGTGTTTCTTTAACTACAACCTTACAAGAAAAATTCCCTCAAGGCCGACCATTGTCAGAAGTTGACACCCAAATTTTATGGTCCTTATACCATTCTAAAGCGTGTGGGACATGTGGCCTATCAGCTAACTTTTCCCAGTCATTCTAAGCTACATCCCATTTTTCATGTTTCATTCTTAACGAAGGTGATTGGAACTAAGTGTCCAAACTCAAACCAACCTTCCCGATTTGGATGAAGAAGGATCCATATGGCTACATCCACAAGAATTTTTGGATCAGCGTGAGCATCGCCTTCGTCAGCGAACCATCACGGAAGTGTTAGTCCAGTGGAAAGATACAACTCAAGCAGATGCCACTTGGGAACTAGCTACCATTCTGCAACAATTTCCACATTTCAAGCCTTGAGGACAAGGTTGTTTTTAAGGGGGAGGACATGTTAGGGACTTGTTGGTAGCCAATTCACTTTTTCTATTGTCTTATAATCTTCCTACACCAATGTTTTGCAAACATCAATTTTTCGTTGCAATTTTCAAAACATGACACTTTTATTTTTTGCGACATTTGCAACTCTGCCTTCGTTTTGTTTTCACGACTGTAAGCGTGAAAAATTTATCTTTCGAAGTCGCATTGAAATCACTATTTGAACTGTCGTTGTCTTTCTTGCTGATATGCCTACTGAACTTATATGTTACTTATCGTTTGGGTTAAGACCCTTTGATATGCATGCATTGGGAATTCCTTGATTAATCATATGGTTTCGCTTCATGAGTGATTAAGTTGGTGACTCATTGGCACTTGGATTCATTTGTTCTTTGATTTGATTGACCATTGGTTTTATGAAAATATATATGGTGTTATGATTAAACCTTTTATATTTTTCATTTAATATAACACCCAGTTTCAAAACGTATTGGCACCTTGGTTAAACTATTGATATCAGTTGTTACAATACATTGGCGCATAGTTAAACATTTGGTATTGGTTTCAAATTGTATGATTGATGGCTTAAAACTATGGTGTAACGTTGATTGCGCGCATTGGTTTATACACTCACCATTGGTTTCATTGGTCGGCCAAATGACTTGATTGATGAACTATAAAATAATGGGTTGAACAGCTATGAAAGCCAACGGTTGTACCTTGGCAATAATTATCATGCATGGCAGAGATAAACTCCACCACCTTCACACGATGGCATTAATGCCTATCCCTTATCCCCGTTCACTTCTGTTATCTCGGGTAGCTCTTCTCCTGTGTGTGTTATGATCCAAAACCCTCGGCTTACCATGTGCTCAGCTCCATGGCACCAGCCGTGTGAATCGAGCCAAATGACAACCAAGCCTTGTTAATGTTTGACAATGCTCGGAAAGACTTGGAGGATAACGAGTGGCTCACCTTCGTGCAACGATTTGAGGTTTTTAATCTAGCTGTGGCACAACAGTTCGCCATGACTTTTGATGGCTGTAGAGCCAAGGTGGGTGACATCCAGTTAGAAATCGACGAGGAATTTATCTGTTCTACTACAGGGCTACCTGCCATGGGCCAACATTGGTTCAAGAATTTGAAAGTGGAAGAGGTTCCATGGCCACTACTATTTGTCTCCCGAAAGGTCACCTCTTGTGACAGAGGTATGCCCATATCTGCGCTTAAAACTCGATGGCATGATACTTTTATGGTATTCAAATAGTTCGTGACTTGTGAAGGTTGATATGGACTCGTGTTTCTCTACCACCTGCGTTTTCTAATGAATTTTATGGGATACTCGTTGAATATTCCCTTTTACTTTCATTGTAGCCTATATAAAATGTCGAAAAGGTTTAAAAGGCAGAAAGATGAAAGTAGCCTATTCCACCATGGATTTATCAAACTTATCATTGTTTATCACTTGAGTTTACATGGTGATAGCTGGAGAGCTTTCATCGCTCGAAATGGTTTCGATGACACAGACCCTGTCCAGGTTGACAAACCTATGGTGAGTGAAACCAAGGCCGAGCTGCCTGTGCCCTTCCATATCCTATTGCCCTCTCTTAAGCCTTCGGTCAACCCTGCTATTAACTTACCAGATGATGGAACTAAGAATGCCGAGGCTATAAAGAAACCTATGAGAAAAAATACCAAGGCAAACACTCCTGCTAATGCCAAGGGTAAAAAGAACGCTCAGCTAATTTCAAGGATGACTGGGAACAAACCTAAACCCTCTGGTGAGTCAAAGCCTATAATCCTTAGTGAGGATTACGACTCGGACATAGAATGTTTCCTAGCCAGTGAGTATCCCTACTCGCAGGGTTTATGCCCCGAACCACCTTATGATTTCATGAAAAATCTTCCCCCTTGCCTAAGGAACGACCCCCCAGGGATTAAATTGCCTAAAGAAACCCTCAGCCATATGTCCAAACCCTCGCCTGCTCTTTCAAAACCCACATAGTCGTCCTGTGAACAATGTGATTTATGGTTGGAACAATACTACATTGATTTTCCCCTACTCCAATCGAAAATTCAATCGCTGGAAGATCAAATTGCAGTATTGACCAGTCAAAGAAACCAGCTCCAAGCAATGATAAGAAGCAGAAGACAACAGGCTCCATCCTTTTCAAGAATGTTGAATCGGCCACAAACATTATCAACTCTAAATTGTCGTGACCAAGCCATCTCCTCACCATACAGGTATGAATTTTGGTATCGTTTTAGTTTTGTGAGTAACCTGGATTAATATAATGAGTCAAATTTGGTTTCGAATAGCTTTGTTTATATTTCGAAATGGCTCTGTAATAATGTGTTCATCCTATATACATTTCGCTTTGCTAAAAATAAATGAAATTTCATTTTAGATACATGAGTTGATCATTCCCAGTATAGCCATCGATAGATTTTTATTGGATTTGAATGGTTTTCATTTGGATTTGATTTGTTGGTTTGCCTGATTTAGTTAACGAAACTGATGGTTTGCTTTCAATTCAATTCGTTTTTTATCCACTCCGAACAAAAAGTTTTTCATGCTCAATTTAGAATGCGATCATGTTTGGATTTGATTTCGTTATGATTCATATGCTATGATTGGCAAACTATTTCAATGAGTTTTGTTGTTACGATTTTCTAATATATGCTAAAAACAGGAATACAACATTGTTCGATTTTAATGTGGAAAGAATAACTCTGTTTTCATGGAAACAATACTTTCACTATAAGCCTGTGCGAATGATATTCATGCCCGAATCATGGAATAGTTTCGATCCACGACAACTTTGTTAAACCCCTGCCATTTGATTCGCCTGATTGGATAGCGATATCTTTAGTTAGTTTGGTCGGTTTTATGAATTGCATTCGTATTAAAAAATAGATTTGATTACAACTCTGTTCTCAGACGAGTTTGTTAACTCAGTTCGACTTATCTCATTCTATTGAATTCGTATGAGGAAATTCAGGGAATAATCGTTTCAAAATGCATTCAAGAAGTGATCTCGTGATGATTTTGTCTGCCCCATTTGGCTAATAACAAACAATTTGATATCTATTATGAACTCTGTTATTAATTGATTGATCCTATTATGATTTCGTTTGTGGACAGTTACGAGTCAGTTATGGTTTAACTCGCTCACGGCTTAGATCGTATGACAATACATTTATAACGATTTGAAAATGATCCTGTTCGATTCGATCATATCTCCTATTGATAAGACATCATAACAAGTGCTTGCGATTTGTTTTGATTATGTTGATTTCGATTGGATATGAAACGATTGCATTGTTGTTCCATATGATTTTATAACCCGACTTTGTGGGAACAAACAAAACAGAGTACCCGTATCTCTGTAATTAGCTGATCGATATTGATCTTGTTTGATTTCAAAATGGAATAACGATTTCAATTTGTGATTTGTTTTCAAATAAACTATTGGATGTTAAATTTAATTTAATTCTTTAAAAAGAGATTTTTTCGATTTTAATGCTGATTCTGTGTTTTATTTAGACCAGCTACAAAATCAGAGGATTCTGTAGCTAGTCTATAGAATTAAATTTTTTCTCATTTATTAATAAAATATCCCTCTAACTTATCCATTTCTGACCTGTTTCAGGTAAATTCGAATTGCATGGGACATGCTGGGAAGTCTAGGGGATATTTGTGTGTTTTAGTTTTATTTTAGGTTCTCAGTTTAGTTAAACTTGGGATATCTTCCCAGATTTATGTAAACAGTTTTGATAACTTCCACAGGGAGGTTTTACCCTGTGGAAAACTTATAAATACTTATTATTTTTGTAATAAGGATCATCCTCACTTGTGGGAGAACCAGGC
>ML795947.1:354202-367879 GCA_009831015.1 Picea engelmannii
CTACCTCTGAATTGGATCTCTGCAGAACTTGAGAGTGCTCTGGTTGTCACACCAGATGACAATCGACCGATGAAACTGAATGCCCAACTCAGTGAGAAAATGTTGTAGCCACATAGCCTAAATGTTTATGTTAACTACCCCTCTATACTTTGCCTCGACTGAAGATAGAGAAATGACAACTTTCTTCTTGATCGACCAACAGATAGGCTTGGAACCAAGACTGAGTGAGTAACCAGATGTGGACTTGCAATCAATGCTCTCACCAGCCCAGTTAGAATCAGTAAAACCAATGAGATATAATGTAGAGTCTGCTGCATAATGAATCCCAAAGGCGATGGTGCCCTGTACGTATCGAAGGATACGCTTTGCATCTTTTTAATGTAGCTCATGCATCTCCTATATGAACCTAGAAACTGCACCAATTGCATATGAGAGGTATGGTATGGAGTGTGTGAGATACAAAAACCTCCCCACTAGCTATCTATACAATGTGCTGTCAACCAATGGAGTCTCCCCACCATCCTCAAGTTTGACTCCTGATAGGAAAGGAGTCGGAGCAGACTTGCATTCTGTCATGTGAAATCTCTCAAGGAGATCTCGTCCATACTTGGCTTGAGACAGTTTGATTCTTGATACATCCTGACTGAACTCAAGTCCAAGAAATAAGTGTAGTAGACCCATGTCCGTCATCAAAAACTTGTCATGAAGAATCCTCTTGACTGCAGCAATCGCTGAAGTCAAGCAACCGGTGATAAAAAAATCATCAACATACATAACTAAAATTAGAAGTGAATCAGCCGTCGTGAGCATGTATACATTCGGGTCTGATTTACAATGTACAAAGTTCTGTGACAACAGGTAGGAGTCCATCTTGGCATACCATGCCCTCAGAGCCTTCTTGAGGCCATAAAGTGACTTCTTCAGTCGACATACCAGAGACGAGTCCTGCATAAATACCTGGGGCTGCTCCATGTAGATCTCCTCAGAGAGATCACCATGAAGAAATGCATTATTCACATCCATCTGATGGACTTCCCATCCCTTGGCTGCCACAATGGCAAGTTCAAATCGTATGAAATCCATCTTTGCTACTTGAGCAAAGGTCTCATCATAGTCAATACCATGAACTTGCTGAAAGCCTTTAGCGACAAGCCTGACTTTGTATCTACTAATCTGTCCATCCGCTATGCTCTTGGTCCTATAGACCCAACTTCATCTAACAAGTTTCCTCCCATAAGGAAGGAGAACCAGATCCCAAGTCTGGTTCTCGAGGAGGGAGTTGTACTCCTTCTGTATGGTAGATTCCCAAAAGGGATTTCCAGCAGCCTCGCCATAAGACTGTGGATCTTAATACTAAACCAAGAAAAGATGCCTGGAAGGCAATGGTTCAGTCACAGTGAGTGCAATAGGAGGCTCCTCGAAATTATATCGAGTCCTCCTAGTATCGGTTGGATCACCAACGAGATCCCCTGCATCCTGAAGAGTAGTCTATGCCCACTTGGGCCTCTGCTCTGACTCTGCGACTGCATCTGGATGCTCTGACTCTACATCTGACTGTACTGAATCTGAATCTAAATCATCTGAGTCCTTTGAATCAAAACTCTCATATGAAGAAGAGTTAGCATGTGCATGCTCATCATCTCGGACAAGTGGAAGAGTGAATGTGTCTGCATGTGACTGTTGAGGTACATGCCAGACACTTTCCTCAAATTGGACACTATTCTCAATGATGAGTCAGTCTGAGGAAGTATCAATAATTCGATATCCCTTCACACCATCGGGGTATCCAACAAAAATGCACTCAGTTCTTTGTGGATCAAGTGCCTTCCTCTTTTCAGAGGGAATTTGGGCCCATGCACGTGAACCAAAAATGCGAAAGTGGGCCACTTTCGGTTTGGGGCCGCTCCAAGACTCGTAGGGGGTATTATCCTTGACATATCTATGAGGAGATCTATTTTGGATGTATGTTGCATAGTTAATTTCTTCGACCCATAGTCTCTGTGGTAGTGACTTTGCATGCAACATGCAAGATGCCATCTCCTTTAGAGATCTGTTTTTCCGCTCGACAACTCCGTTTTGCTGCGGAGTGTAGGGAATTGTATGCTGCAACTGAATCCCTGCCTCATGGCAAAGATTATGAATCTCATTATTCACATACTCTCTCCCATTATTAGTTTAGAGGACTTTAATCTTCTTTCTGGGCTGTGTCTCAACCAAATCTTTGAAATCTTTGAGGTGTTGAAAGACCTCAAATTTTTTCCTGAGAAAGAAGATCCAAGTAAAGCATGAGAAATCATCAACAAAAATGAGAACAAACCTCACTTTGCTGATTGATGGATATGGAAAAGAACCCATGAGGTCATTGTGGATCAGATCTAAAGGTGTGGAAGCTCGCTGAGACTTTCCTTTGACGAATTTATCTTGAGGGTGTTTTCCGAGAACACATCCCTCACATACTCCCTTGGAGAAGAGGATAACTGGTAGACCATCAACTAATCTGTGCTTTCTAAGTTGTTTCATGTATATGAAATTCAAATGTCCAAACCTTTCGTGCCATATCCTACTACTTTCATCAGCATGAGTAAGCAGTAAAGCAGAATCAGGTTCAATGAATTCAGAAAATGTATACAATCTAGACTGATGATTTACCTCACTGGTAGAAACCATGGAGTTGGTTTGCATGTTGTATATGTCCATGGAATTTGGTGTGAATATGAATTTCTTTCCGGTGCCAGAATTCATCATCTGATACACGGAGAGAAGGTTGAAAGAAATCTTGGGAACATGCAACACGTTCTCGAAGCTTCCGTTGGTGAGTTCAATCCTTCCTTTTCCGGTGACTTCGACAGAAGAGTTGTCCCCCATAAGAATAGTAGGACCTTTTCATGCATCCAAAGAAGAATAGACTTCTTCTGAGGCAGCCATGTGATGTGATGCTCCTGAATCTACGATCCAAGCACCGGGAGAGGAGTTGATTGCAATCAAGGCATGGCTAGAATTTCCTTTCTTGGAATTCAGATCTTCTGGCTTCTTCTTCTTTGCACCCTCGGGGATACGATCTCCAAGGGTTTTTTGTTGAAGTATCTGAGACATCAGATCTATTTTTTTTTGCATGCATGCGGATTCTGAATGGAATCCTTTGTGATAGTATGTGCATTTCTCTCCTTTTCTTCCATTTTCTCCTTTGGATCCGGAGGCATCAGTGAAGGGTTTTGTGTACCCTTCCTTCTTCGTATGTGCATGAGATTTCTACTTATCTTTATCTTTATATTTCTGATATTTGTGGCTACCATCATGCACAGTGAGTGCATGCTCCCTTGGACCTTTGATTGCACCCATGTTGATGAGCTTGGTTTTCTCTTGTGTCAGGGATTCAATAAAGTCCTCAAGAGAAGTCATCTTCCAGGTGGCTCCAGAGGTGAATCTGACAGTATGGAATGTAGATACGAATATTGAGAATTTAGGACCAATATTGGAGAGAATGGTGAGAACCATTTGTTTCTCCTCCTTCGATTTATCAACCCCGCAAGCTTTGAGTTGCGACAGTAAATCCTTGAATTTTGTAAAGAAATATTGGATATTCTCGAAGCTTTTTGGATCCAATGTGAGAAGCTCCACCTCTAGCATGTGTCCCCTCATCTCATCCTGTTTTCCAAAGATCCCTTCCAAGATGGTCCAGGCTTCATTTGGAATCTTACAGGAAGATATATGAAAAAGGAGATCGGGAGAAATAAGACTGCAAATTGTTCTGAGTGCCTCATCCATGCAATTTATGTACTTGGATTTTTCTATGGCTGATGTCGGTTCTGTATCTGTATTCATGGTCAACCTATACAACCCTCTAGATCGGAGATGTATGGCTATTTTATCCTTCCATACAAAATAGTTGTAAGGTGTAAGAATGAATTCTTTTTGGAATTCCATCTTTCCGTTGTCTTCAATCTTTTGTACCTGCAAAAAGTTTTGGTGTATATTTTTCTTAGTAGTCCATCGGCTTTGATACCATGTAAATGTGTTGAACTACATAGAATATATCTATCTAAACAATGATACAAACATTTGCAGAGAGAATTGGAAAAAGAAGAAGAAGGAGAGAAAGAATGGAAAGAATTCTCATTAACCATTGAAAATAATGAATAATTTACACATGATATACTCTGTATATCTCAATGAGTTCGACTTGAAGTGAACCAAGTCACCGTAGTGGTGGTCTAGAGTGATATGGACACACACCAATAGTTACGGGAGTGAACTGCCACCTATTCTAGTCTCTTAGGCAGTTTACAGGAGTGAATTGCCACCTAGTTGAGTTAACTAGTCAATCCCAATGAAACATCTAAACTCAACTCAACTAGTCAAACTAAAGTGTGAATTGAAAGAAAATATTCTCCAGGTGGAATATTCTCTCCTAAAATATAGGAGATTGGATAATGACTAATTATGACTAATGAAAAAATAAAAACCTTAGGAAAAAGAAATCCTAGGTGTGTGTGAAGTAACTCCAACAAAACTCAACTATCAAACTATAATGTGGCCCTATCTAGAAGCTTAAATCTACTCTTAAATGCAAAAAATATTTCTTCCTTCGATTAATAATAAGCTTATGACTTAGGATAACTACATCAAAATAGGGTGGTGTGGTCCAAGTATTTGTGTCCTGTGCATGTACAATGAAGAAATGATAAACCATATATTTATCTCTTTTCCACACTCTATGTAGGTCATGTCGCTATTAAATAATTAATTCGGCTAGACTTCCTTGTGCTCATAATCACATTTAGATATTTGTCTTAGGGGGTGGTTCTTAGGCAATAAAGTCAAACTCTTTGAAGGATTTCCATGCATCTACGTTAACACCATTTGGTGGGAACACAACTCTTGAATTTTAAAAATGAACTTGTTCCCCCTCGATATCTCTGCCGGGCTCATTATCAAACTATATAATGAGTTGAATCTTGAACATAAATTAAAGAAGGTCAAAACCCCTATAATGCCCGATTTAATCCAGGATACTCCATGGGGATTCGTTGACAGAGCCTCCCAAGGTCATCCTCCTCGATGCTATGTAGGCATGGTACAATACTTCAATCAAAATCACTTCTTGTTCCTCATATATGCTCCAGGTAGGGGGAAAAAATGAGAGAAGAGTTTATTTCTTTGTGGATGTTGTAGGAAATCTTAATTAAAAAGGTATTGCCAAGCTCCATATCATGGGAAATTCCAAACTTGTTATAGACTAGGTCTATTAAAAAGTGATGTTCATCTAAATTCATTTGCAAACTATGCTACAATATATCTCTCAATATCTTAATACACTAGAATGGTATTCATCACACCATATTTTACATCAACTATTCGATGCCCTATCTAAAGAAC
Organism: Picea engelmannii; assembly: GCA_009831015.1. Classification (NCBI taxonomy): domain Eukaryota; kingdom Viridiplantae; phylum Streptophyta; class Pinopsida; order Pinales; family Pinaceae; genus Picea; species Picea engelmannii. The sequence continues at coordinate 359,579 of ML795947.1, forward strand.
TCATCTCAATGGAACTCATCTCCATGGAGTTCCAAATATAATCTTGAGTCACACTTATGATCTCTTGTCAATCTACTACTTGTAATGTTTTATTCAATCACAAATAGTGGAATAATTGTTGTTTTGATTTTTTAAAGTAAACAAGGATATAGTAAAGGTTCTTCAGCCTTTGTATAGGACCTTCTGACAAAGTATAGGAGCTAGGGATATAAATTTGAGTTCTCAGTGGAGTTCTTCTTGAACAAGACATGTATGTTCTGATTTTTTAATATAAATATTTTTTTGAGGAGAGAAAAACAACTAAATTATAACCATTTAAAAAGAAAAACCTTTAAATATTCTCCTTAAACATATCATCATTAAACATCTCATCATGTTGGAAATCATATTTAAATATCTTTATCCTTCCAAATTTAGCTAATCCCTATCTTTATCCTTCCAAATTTAACTAATCCCACATTAAAATAATATTTGATAAAGATAAATAAGATGGTAATGAGACGAGTGATCTAGGAGGATATAAAAGGCTAAAAATTCAATGTCCTCAAATATCAATAAAAACAACACCAATTCAAAGAGCTCATCAAGATATTTCCAATGGTGCAAACGATACCTCAAACATATTCTGTATGACAAATATATGGCTAGTCAAAGTTGTGGTCAACCCTAGTCAAATTCAATGCTGACATCATCATCCATACAAGTGACATCAAAGGTCAACCATGTAGGAGTGACATCAGCATGATTTCATGCTGACATCAACATGACGATGTGGTAGCATCGAGGGGCTGACACATGGTAGGATGATTTGGAATTTTTGGTGGCCACATGGGCCAATCCAAGGATGACATGTGGCACCACAAAGGAGGCACCATGTGGCACCACCCCAGGGGCCACCATGTGGCACTTTGATCGAATGATACACATGAAGTTTACTGGATGTAGGTGGTGAATAACCGGGCACCATGTGTCCCAATCACAAGGAACCACGTGGCAACACCAAAATGCCAAATGAGGGCCCGAAACCGAATGACTAAAAACATATTATACCGCTGGGTCGGTCGGTGCCGGACCTAACGACTAGACCAACCACTAACCACAAAAGTTGGCCACATCCCAAAATTCCAGCATTCATATCCTACGATATCCATGCACTGATCATATCACAAAGATGGCACAAGTGTTAAAGTTGTCGGAGGATACACTAAACATGGTAGAAGTTTGGTGTTTGTAACAAATTGATCCAGATTCTTTTTGGCACGAAATGAGAGCGGAGATATAATAAGGAAATGCACAAAGATATCGCGGATATTCAATAATATAATAGAAATGTATCAGAGATGCAGCCATAAACACAGATATATAGTAATACACGATTTCTATTAATGAAATAAATGTACAGAGACTGTAAAAATACAGAGTGAAAGACTCGCTAGAATGGTGGCAGCTTATCTCTGAGAAGAGATGTGATGGCTACTCGCATTCGCCAAAAGATGATTACAATGAGGCTCTGAAGGCCTTTTTAGAATAAAAGGGAATGCCAAAAGTCCTAGACATCCAAAAACCTAACCCTAGGATATGAAGCGCCAAAAGTCAGGTGGGCCCTGTTTGGGTAAGTGAGTACATCAACTTCCCGGGGTCGTAACTTTTGCATACGATCTCCGTTTTAGGCGTGTGATAGCTCGTTGGAAAGGTATTGTCAAGGAGATTCATTTTGGGGGATAAATTATTCCTTTGGATTTGATTTATAACCTCGATATCGAAAAACCTTCATTTAGGCCCTCAAAATGGCCCCGGAAGTTAAAACCTGCTAAAAATAGTAAATTGCCAAAATTGTCAGAAAACTGTTTTGAGCCAGTCGAAAAAGGTGGGTGGACAACGATATCCACCTGGATCACAAATATAACATAAAAATGGTCGAGGATATATTATATATGGTGGTTGGTTATATAGTGGTAAACTATAGTTATAACAAGAGTCCAAAATGGGGATACCCACGGATGTGATCCTGTGACCTCCCCCCTAACATTAGACTCTTGTTACCAACGAACCAAGACATGAACTTTGTAAATTCCACCCAAGTAATTTTACTTAATCCCTTTCTATCATCAAGCTAAGAAGGTCCATGCATAGTATCCATACAAAGACACGATTTACTATGCAGGGAAAATCATAATTTTAGACTGCAGTGGCACACAAATCGAGGCAAAGAGCCCAAGGGGGCCTAGGATGAGCAGTGACAAAATTTGATGTTTTGATAGATATTTTTGCACGATTTCTCACCACGAGTCCATTGGTGCAGTCATATTTTTCATCTGGGTTACAGATCTTCAAGCCATTTTCAGTTTTGAGGTATAGCCATGTATTTATACCAATTTTTGAGATAATATAAAGGCCTCTCCACTTCGAAGTGGGCCCGGAGACGTAGTCCATCCTTGGGACAAATTCCATTATCAAGCTTTGTTTTATTGTCATCTTTCACATCATTTCTCCATATTTCCGTCTTCTTTGTTTATGATGCACATAAGCTTTATTTATGCTATTTAATGCAATTCATGTAATAGTCATCGAATAAAATATCTGAGATCGTGTTGGTATCAAAGCGGTGTTCTTTTACTTGAATTGCAAGTGTGAATGCTTACTAGGGCTAAGCTCAAAGTAGGTGAATGAAAACTTGAGACTTTCAACCCAAAGATTAGATGTATAACTCAAAGAAGGAAAATGGGAGATGAATAACTTCGTATAGAGTATGAGAATAATTTTCACAAGGCTTTGTACCTAATGTCAGACATGGTAGAAAAATTGTTTGCAGAATACGAAAAGAGAGTGGAAAAGAAGGAAAATAAGAAGACAGATAAAGTAGAGGATGATGCTATATAATACCAAGGAATTAGAGGAGACCCTTCTGATCCTCCATCTCCATATTCAAGTTCAAGATCTTCTTCCCATCCTCATCATTCTAATTTTCATCAGAATGCTTCCAAAAAGGCATTATTGAAATTATATGTCAAATTTAATTTGCCCATGTTTAATGGAGAAGCCAATGAAAAAAAGTTAATTAATTGGATTAGACACATCAAAGTTTACTTCCATGTACAACATATTGATGAGGAAGAGGTGAAGATTTAATTGGCTTCTCTTCGGTTGGTGTAACACTCCCAAACCCTAAATAGCCTTTGTAGGGGTGGGACATCAAATTTTCTCTTTTCCTGGTTCATTTTCGTTCCTTTACTTAAGCCCAAACCCTCTTAACTAGCTTCCCAAAGATTACATCTCTCACTAGGTGATTAAACCAGCTAGCAGGGTTTTACTCATAACCTCGGGCTGAAAACTGAGAGTTGAGAGCTTGCATTAGCAAGGTTTCGACACTTCGGAAGTTCCCGAACTTCGAGAGTTCCCAAAAGTGTTGACAAATTCCTAGATCACTGAACAATGGAGGAAATCAATGGTCCACGTCCTATGCTGAGATCCTATGGTTAAGGAGGGGGCTTCGACTATCTACGTGCATCATACCTTTTTCCAAATCCTCGAAGTCCTGAAATGTCTTCACATGCCCCTAGCCCTTCAACGTTCGACGATCAGTGATTCTCGTCGAACATTCTTTATTCCACACTATGCCCAAAATCTCGAACTCTCATTATGTTCGGTGATTGGCTATCGATGATTCCTTATTCCACACTATTCCCAAACTCTCGAACTCTCATTATGTTCAACGATTGACTATTTGGGTTGGACATTCCTATATTGTACCACTCACTAAATATTCCTAACTCTGAATTTGTCTAAACTCGCGGGGTCTTTATCACTTTTCCAACCAAGTTGGCCAGTCATGCACAAACCATGGATGACACATAGATGGGTCAGGGGAAACACGTGTCACATTCCAATAGGCATATAATTTCTATGAAAAACACATATCGAGTTGACACGTGGCATGTCAATCGTGGGTCCACGTCACCCTGTTAACATCGACTCGCCATGTCACACCAGAATGACAACCTTCTAACATCCCTCAAATGTCACGGTCAAGATCCGACCACATGGACCCATAGATCCACGGCTAACCTTACTTCGCGACTCTGACCTTAGGGATTTTTTCATTGCAAAATCCTCTTTTCTCCTGAAGTTGGTCAGCATTGGGCTGACCCCAGTCCAGATATGATGGTTGGGAAAAGTTCCCGGGAAGCCTCAAATCTATGGCCCAGATTGACTTCGAGTTCTAGGACTTTGGAGGATCCATCTCCCTTATGATGAATAAAAAGTTTGCCGAACTCACGAAATTGAAGGATTTGAGGTGTTAACACTTACTCTCCTTCTCCAAATCCAATAGTCGTGACAGACCTTGGGTCCTCCCAAACAAATCTCATTTTCTCGTCTTTCCAAACAAAAGGATCTTCCCTTTCGAGACTTAAATCTCGATATCCTTCCCAAGTTTCATTAGTTCTAAAGGACTTAGGCATTGGCGCTCGCTTTGCACTCTTTCTCCTGAGATTAACAAAATACATTTTTCCCTGGAGACACAAACAACTAGGAGTATTGACATGTATACAGGGAAACTATGTCCAAGGTTGACAAAGTCACAGTTCATCTGCTTAAACTTGAGCCACTACAGGGCTCAAGAATTTACATATACAAACCATATAGTTCCTTACTTTCTTAACTATACAATCAAGAAAATATAAAGGGATAGAATCTAGCCATCAAGCAAACATGCACATCCCTACAACAATCATAGGATATCCAACTTTAATCTACAGTTACAGTTCAATTACACATGATATGAGAACACTTATCTATTATGGGTTGCAACCAATTGACTGATTGTGGATGTCCTCCTTTCCACCCAACCATAGGCTCATAGGATTTCATTCTTAGCACTCTGGCCACCCCCGTGTGAAGCCATGATATGACTAGGGAATTTATGCAAATTCTCAAATATCCTTTACAACTTTTGCGAGGTTTATCAGATGCTTCCTTGAAATCAATCTCATGGCCTTCTGTTCAAGTCCCTTCCTCTACATACTCTCATATCTCTCACTCTTTGTCATGGCCTCGATGAGGCTTATCAAATGATTTCTCTGCATCAAGCTCATGTCCTTCGACTCGTTCTCTCATGCTCGAATGTTTTTCACATTCTCTACTCTTCTCCTCTTATTATCTTGCATGCCTTGCACGCACATCCCTCCTATCCTGTTCCCTCCTGTCAAAATGAAAATCGGGTCAGTCTGGGTCTTCCAGACCCTATGGTACTTTAGGCTGATCTTCTATGGCTAGACCATGCTTCCATTCATGGGGGTGGTTGATGGTTCAACCATCGGTCATTTCTTCATTAACTGATTCCTCCTTGGGAACCAGAGGAGGTTTGTTATCCTCAACAAGGGAAATTTGGGGTCATTCGATATAATGAACCCTCTCTTATAGTTTCACATTCTTTCCATATTCGATATCATGGCCAGTACTTTCAAGGCTTCAGCCCCACTATCAGTTTTTCGGATATTCAAACAATAATACATTTACACTATTTCCATGCGACAACATGGTAATCCTAATTAATGATTAATTACAAGTTGGGGGAAACATGGGTGTTACAATCTCGTCCCCCTTAAAAGAAACACCATCCTCAATGTTCTTTCTCAGTAACACCTATCATTCCTTTCTCATTTATCCACTTCATAAGTCTTGACCTTCTTTCTGGCCAGGTCATTTTTCAGATGCTCAACCTTCGTCACCTACCTTCAATAATTCTTGGACAACAAGCACATTAATCATATTCTCATGTGAAAACATTTTACTGTTGTTTAAAATTCAAGAGGAAAATTTTATACTCTAGCACAACACTTATCTATGCAGTTGATTTACATCCACATGGATATCTTGTTATCTTGTCTCACTATTTTTTTTTCCTTGACATACCCATTATGTGCATGATCACAATCAATAGTTTATAAGAATTATCAAAGTCTCCCCTTCCTTGCGGTCACTCGCCCTCCAGGCCCAAGCTCAGGCATCCCCTTCTCTGATATACAGTCCCTCAAGCGATCCATCTTGCCTTGCCAAGGATTTCTCGCACAAGAAGAGTTCTAGAGATTTCATTGAGCCTTACAGTCCAGGCGTCCCTCAGACTTGATCTGCCGAGGCATCCCTCTGGCTTGTGTTACCTCAACAAAACATATTCTAGGTGATCATGACTTACCACGGGGTTTTCATGTCTCAACAATGGCCTCTTTCATGCTTTTCAACTTGATATCCTTCATCTGTCCTTTCTGGACATATATTTTCTTCTCAGTTGTATCACAGGTATACAAACATTCATGAGACATCATCACAAATTCTAAATTTTAGAATTTTATTGCAAATCTATCACCCATAGATTTTCCAATTTCCTCATTCATTTTCATATTTGTTCCACATGGAACTAGATTCACCGATTTATGGGACTTTCCTTCCCATAGCAGTTTGTCTCAGTAGGCAAATTTGGTCTTCCTTTTGGGCTTACAACACTGCCATATCCAAGACCCTTTGCTTCCTACAATTTCAACATTCCTTATTCGAACAAATTGTTAGTTCTCATGCACATTATATGTTCATTGCACACTTGCAGTGGTTCAGAAACAGTTTCAAGACTGTGCACACCAACAATCAAATGCATTCACTTAAAAGAAAATGCCATTACTTGTGGTTTGGCTCAACAAGTAATTAGTCTTCCTTATGGACTTATAGCACTTCCATATCCAATAACATTTTCTTCCTGCACTTTCAAATTCAATCAGCCAAATAAATTGTTAGTTTCCCATGCAGATATATTTTCACTGCACCTTTATAACGTCATCACAAAAAATTCTAAAATTATGCATGCTAACAATCAAATCACTTTTTATCTATTCGAGGATATAAAGAAAAAGGAAATTTTGTTCCGTATATATGCATCAATTCAATATATCGACCTTTCCAGATGCAATTCAACATTAAGTGAATTTAATCAATGTGTCAATGTCCATGGCCACATTCACACATAATGTGCCCTTGTATTGATTTCAGATTATCAGTTTTCAGGTTAGGCACTCTTTCCAAGGTGTGTTGGAATTCAACCAACTTATTACCATATGGATTCAATATCAGAACCATATTTTCTTCTCTGAATCGATCACAACCTTAATCGTAATTCATGAAAATCAAGGTTTCACATGAATGCCTTTAAGCATCCCTTGATTGGTCAATGCATTGTTGACATATCAGTTCATGCATTACAAACAATCTTTACTACTAGAGGTTCACACCTCCATCATTCAGGTTCACCTTCTTGAATCATATCCTACTTGGTTATCCAAGGCATACAACTGTTGTTCAAAAGTTCATGCATAACATTAAGACAATATTTAAGAAGGGGTTATTACCTAATCCCTTCATACCTTCTGCCACATAGGCCTGGACATTTTTATACAGGTTCTCGGCTACTAGCACCCTCTTTCTGATTTTCACCTCATCAATAGTCCTTTATGGGGAATTTTACAACTCTATAAAAAATATTTCAACCACAACCTTCTCATGGTCATCCTCTACTTGATATTTCCCATCATTGGAAATTGTCTTCCTCAACAACTCCAATTTATTTCTATACATAGCATGCATAATCATATTTACAATTAAATTAGTTGTAATATTAACTAGAATGCACGTATCATAACATTCAAATCCATAAAACCTCTTCAAAATTCCCTAGGATATATTTATTCTCTTCATCACATTATTCCTAATGTTTCCATGAGTGTAACACAAATAGATATTGATTGTTTCTACAATAATAGAGCCATCATTACTATGGTGTCAAAACCTTTTACTTTCATCGGCGTATCAACTCTCTCATCCCAAAGAAAACATAATACTCAATAAGAAAAGGATTGAGGGCTTTCCTCTTCTTCCAATTCTTTCTACACCGCCAGGGGATTTTCAGCCCAGTTGAACTATCTCTAAGGTCTTAATGCCTTTTAATCCTATGAATTTGCTACACAATTCGAGGTTCTTAAGGTGAGAAAAGTGTTCCTCCTTTTCTCCCCTTTTACTTATGCAATCTACTTCTTGTTGTGATCTTTCTTCTCTTTTCTTGAGCAACCTCGGTTAGGCTCATCCTAACTCTTAGGATACATCATCTTTCTTTAATAGAAAATTCTTTTGTCCATAATGAATCATGAACCTGTGCATCCTGCACATTACCATTCGATTATCAGAATGGTCAAGATTCATTATTAGTCTTCTACGCATTACATGATGTTTTTCAAAATGTAATCTAGGATTCTTATATAT
>ML795948.1:35992-53383 GCA_009831015.1 Picea engelmannii
ACTTTCCATAAATATTCCTTCTTGATTTTGTCACCTTATTTTATCATTTCTTCTTTTAGGTCACTTTGACTTCTTTGACTTTGGGGGCTTCAAGCCTTCATGTGGGGGTCCTTCATCTTCGTAAGGCTATAACTCTCAAACCAGGAGGATTTATGTGACATTCCACATACCACCAGAAATGGCATGACAATCACTATCCATCTAGGATAGTTTCACCAACAATTTCCTTGATCTTCATATCATTATTCCTCATACAAGAATGGGTCCTCCAACCTTTCTTCTAGGATAACTCAATCCATAAAGCGTCTTCCAGTGAGGGCTTTCACCGTAAGGGGACCACTTTGGAGTTCATCCATTTGTGCACCTTATCAATCATGATAAGACAATAATGATTACTATATACATTTTTCCAAAAATGCATCATATACCAATGGAACCACATTGATCCATCTTCATCATGTATCAATGACAACTCATTGATCCATCTTCATCTATGCATTCTCATCAAGGACACTACATATTATATTACATAAATTATCAATCAATCAATCCTTTAACATGAGTCAATCACTTGACATCAATCAATCAAACCATGGGCATCAATAACAACATGATCCAACATAGACATAATCTGGCCCAAGGAGTAAATCGAAATCCAAGGGGTCCTGGACTACCATAACATCAATAAAGACAGTTTTCCCTCCCAAAGTTACTGGAAACTGAGGAAGGATCCCTAAAGGGTGACTAGTTCTTCTGTTAAAAGAGAACATAACCTAGGTAACTGACACAATATGAGGATAACCCAAATCTTTCCAATCAATAAAGGACAAAATACTAATGGACAAACCTTCATCTATCATTGTATGAGGAATGGCTCGACCACAAGCCTATACTGTAATATTGAAAGGAATGTCAGAGGGAAGATGAGGTCCAGTTAGCGCACTCCAATAAAAAAGGATGGCCTTATTACTTGGAAGGGGTTTCACATGAGAAGGAGGAATGCCCCCTAGCATGGTATATTCTGTGTCAACGAGAGAAACGTGGGAAGAATCGAGTTTACTCTCTAGCATGAGAGTAGGATCAACTGATGATGACATCAAATAGACCACTTGGGTTTCATTTTCTAAGGGGAGAATGGGGTCAACAGGTGGAAATAGATCGACTACTTGGGTTGCACTCTCTAACAGGAGAGCGGGATCGACTGAAGATGGGATCGGATAAACCACTTTGGCTCTTTTCATAGGAGGAGTGGAATTGACCGATTATGTAACTGGAGCAACCACTTTAGCATTCTTTGGATGAAGGGTAGGATTGACCGAGGAAAGGACTGGATCAATCACTGGGGTTTCGCTTTTCAGATGAAAAGTGGGGTTAATCGATGACGGAACTAGATCAACTACTTGGGTTCGTGGTTCAATCGAGGATGAAACTAGACTGACCACCTGATCAACCGGACTGACCGGGGATGGAACCAGATTGACCAGTCCATCGACTAATGATGGGTTGGGAGGAATCTTACGATAACCAGGTGGAAGTTGAAGCTTTTCCAAAAGAGAAGAAGCCTCATCCATATGAGGACAAAGTTGAGAGTAATGAACACCTTTGCATAACATCCAAGGAAATTTGACAGTTGTCTTCTTCTTACGAGCCTTAACATCACTAGTTGACGGGGCATCACTAGCATGTCCAGCAGGGGATGATGACGTGGAAGACCACATTTCTAAGACCTTGGGAAGACCAAGGCAAACCCTCAGAAAGTGGTCACCCTTACAAAGACTACAAGGGAATTCGGCTTTTAGATTCTTCGTTTTAATATTGTCAACCTCATCAACACTCCTAGTATGATTAACAGTAGTTGGTTGCTTGGATCCAACATTTGATGTAGTTGGAGGCTTGGTACCTTTCTGGTTCTTCTTCTTCTCTTTATGTTTCTTCTTCTTCTTATCAATCTAGCTACTCACTTGAGAGCTTTCACTAGGCAAAGAAGGAGAAATGGAAGGAGACCCGACGAGCGATGAAGGAGAAAGGTCGACATTAATTTGATGTTTGGGTGGTGTGCTTACATCTAAATCACCTGCATTCGATATCATCGGAGCGGAAAACAACATATCGATAACCCAATTGTGAGAATTGGAAGGCTCAAAGTAGTGATGTAAGGAGGACAAACGTTTCCGTAAGAAGGAAAAAAAAGGGGTTCCTTCATTGGTCGTTCCGGGAAATAACACCATAAAAATAAATATCCAACCTAGATTCTTCTAGGGTGAAAAAATAGAACACGCTAAAAATCTAGTAAGCAAGCAAGCAAACAAAACCTTTTCACAATGAGCACACTAGTTGGTGATGAAATCCAACATCGCGGGAACAAAGTAAGAAGGGGCTGAGATAGAGCGTGTAGAAAAGTTACGTTTACGATCTGCTTAACAGACTTACACCCTGGTGCAATGTCCCACACATAATCGTGGGTATACCCTCCAAGGAGCCCGAGTGATTCTGGCCAACGTCGATTCCAGGTATCGTGAATACTTGCCCCTCCACAGTCACCTTTTGTAAATACCCTAAAGAGATAGGCCACTAAGGTTACCAACTACAATAGTGATGCCTGAGGAAATAGTCGATAGTCCGATCCACACGCAAGGGCAGGGTATCTAGCCTGAAATCAACTTGAAATTATTCCACTCATCATTGTGGGTATACCTTCAAGGGACCCCCATAATATGCACAATATCTACACCAATACCAACAAAGCAAGGGGAGTGACTCTTCTAGCCTTAATGCGACCTTAGGTTTGACCTCTATGTGAGAAGGGATTCCCAAGACAAAATGTAGCAATTGTATTTCACCTCTCCCTAACACAAGATTATATGTTTTTTTGCACCTTTGGAAAGTTATCTTTCACACTTATTCCAAATCCCTAAAACTAATCTAATGTAGGTTTTCTACTAGAAAATATAAAAAATGTCTAATAAATTTTTAGTTTAGCGCTTTATTTTTAAGGTTGTTGTTACTCAAAAGGAAAATGGAGTGGACAATATGGTGTTTTGAACGACTCGAAAGTTATGCAAAGAGAAGAAGATGCAATATTTTCATTTCGATGAAATCTATTCTACGAGAAGGAGAAAACATTCATCATTCCAGATGCACAATGTCCCAAAATGCCAAAAACCATGCAATTCTGCTACATCAAATGCAATTCTGCTACATCAAATGCAATCCAGTTTCACTACCCAAAAGAAAAAATGAATTTATCATCTTTGTTTGATTATGATGTATATATAAAGTAAATAAAAAACCTTCAATGCTCCACTACTTTCAATCAGGAGAAAGAGTCATATGCAGATGCAAAAGACACGAAGCAAAAGGGCTACAAACAAAGCATGCACTCAAGGCAGTGAGGTATGAACGAAAACAAGTAGGAACTTTTTATAACAATAAATAACGCCATAAATGATTCTAAAACTAATCAATCATTCAAGGAATACAATAAAATGTAGAGAAGAATCCAAGAAATGATAGGGAGAAAGAGAAATCACTCAAAACTGTCCTATCGAAAAAGTAGCTAGAAAAGGCAATTTCAGATTTATGAAAAATGTTTCAATCTACAATCAAGACAATAGGGAGTGATAAGCATAAAAAACCATCAAAACCCAATCCAAACAACTTCACAAACCAACCACAGACTCTGGGTAAAGATCTCTACAAAATAGGTTGCAAAAGACTGAGCAGAAGAAGGCAAAATCTCTCAAAAAAGAGACTAGCGCTCCCTAACACAAGGGTACAAAGTGTTGCAATGATCCCTAAAACAATGTAGGGGAGTGCTAGAGCTCTAGTATGGCCTAGGGAGGGGTGCTAGTCCTCCCAGAAACTCATAAAAAGAGCAAAAAATTGCAAAAAAGTCACCCAGAATGCATGAAAATCGGTGAAATTGCTAGTGAAGGTAGGAGAAGGTTAATGGACGATGAACAACCAGGAATTGCTTGGGAAAATGACCTCAAAGATCAAATGGAATATAGAATATATCCTTGAATTCCTATACAACATCTTTTATACAATCAGATGAATGAGAAATCAGTAGATTGACTCCAAATATCAAAGAAGAAGAGTGATTTAAAGTAAGGAAAAAATGTCAAAACAAAGAATAACCAATTCTCATAAATCAAGATGTTGGAGGCCAAAACAAGGATACACTGAGGTGGTAATGATCTTGAGCAGATTAAAACAACAAAAATGGGACTCATAGATCACCTCCCTATAATATTTTTATCAGAAAAAGAGAAGCGCTCTGGTTTCAAGGGAACCAGAGTGTTGCAACGCTCTGTGGGAGCCTTCTAGGGAGCACTAGTGCTCTGGTAGTAGAGTCGGGGGAGTGATAGCCTCTCAAAATTCAGAAAAATTCCCATAAATCCAGAAACTAAAGAAAACATAGAAATTCAAACTGTAGGGAATGAAGTAAAGAGCCAATCAACACATCTAAGAATCAGAGACACAATATGAATAAGATCAAAAAGTTAGCAAAGGAAAAAACAAGACCAAGGATGGAAACCAAAACTGAAAGCTTCGGTCCCGAGTGGAGTCGCCAATTTCTGTTAGAGAGAAATCCCCCTGCGGACAAGTGGATTATGTCTTGGGCTCTAGACTCCTAAGACCAAGATAGAAAGGGTGGTAATGTTGGTCACTGATGACGCGAACCCTCGACCCTTGGGCCAAGATCCACGCAGGATCGTTCTAAATTTGCCCTGAGTCAAACTGACCTTTCGATTCCTCCACAAGGAATCCCACACACACACCACAATGTTTTCCATAGGTCCTTATAGGTATGCCTGCATGATCAAACACTAGGCATCAACCCAAATCTCTTGACCAACAATATGATCGTTCCCTTTGCCGAATTGGGATTTTTCGGTTTCACGATATCATGATTCCTGTTGTCGAGTTTCCTATCTCTACAACCTCTGAAACCCAAAATGTCGAATTCTTGAAATATTTAGCCACGTCCTCCTCCATAGTTGTGTTGCGTTTTTCGACTTCGGAAACTCTGGAGTAAAGAACCCCGACCTCTTGTCTTCGAAACTGTCGAAATGTCGAACCCTGATGCGTTCAAAAAAGGCTGGCTCCCCAACGAATCTTTTCATCGATTCGTAGTTTTGGACTTCGCGATTTTGCGAACCTGGCTGCAAGACTCCCAGTTATTCAACCTTCAAAAATCCAGAATGGTCAACGAGGATTGACTCCACCTATTGACTAAAACATGCCACCTGTCTTCCCCCTATACTCTATTTCCCACGTGGATTCTTGCCACCTGTCCAGTCAAGATTTCCGGCTTTCGAAACTTGAATAACCCTTCGACAAACGTTCCTCTATCACTTCAAAACCCTGAACTCCGAAATGGCGCATTCCATGGGATCAATGGCTATAATCCCTCATTTGATTTGATGACCCATGTTATTTTAGACTTCCGGGTACCGGGAGTTTGAAACTCTCGATCCCAAAACGATGCCTCATCTTCTTCCTGACACCCGAAGTGCCGAAATCCTAAAATTTCATGCCAAAATCCTATCGTGACTCACGAATTTGGGATTTTCTCTCCACTAGGCCTGACTCCTTGTCGTTAGGACCCCCAAAATGCCGAACTCTAAAATTCTGAAACGTCAAAAATTCTACGCCTCGTCTTCACACATGATAATCCATTTCGCAATTTAGAAGTTCGAGTGACAAAAGGATTTGGCTTGCACTCCAGACTTACAAACCCTGATTTGCTAAAACGATATTGATGGCTCAACAGTCACCATCAATGGTCGATGTTGAATATTGAAACCAACATAATCGGTTCATCTAACCCTTATCCACCCTACAACTCCTCTGGATCCTACAATCCTCATGACTTCGTGAGTTCTCCATGGAGAATTTCGATCGTCCAATTCACTCGTCAATGAATCTCTGACAACACTGACTTAGCATCCTTCCACTGAAATTAACTTTTGCACGATGATTCAGCTCCCTGTCTTCCTTTGAATACTTCAAAGGCACTGATCCTCTTGAGATTTCTATTGCAACCTCAAGTCTTGAAAGGACTCTTGCACACACTCTTTGCGGGAATGTTTCAAATACTTCTATGTATTTGATTCTTCGACTTTGTGCACTCTCAGCAACAACATTCTTTCACTCTTCAACCTTAGTTGATAAATTCTAAGGCTTCAACTAGCCTGTGCACACCTTGCACGACTTTTGTTCTTCACCTACACTTATGTTGTAATGAGAACAATGGTATCCTTCCTGAGCTTTCTGTGATAAAACTCAGAACCCTTGTCAACGCACACCTTGCGAACGTTTCACTGCACTCCTTACAGGAACTCTCTCAGGAAGAGAAACAATTGAAACTCATTATTCTCCCCTCTCAGACTTCATATACTTAACATGAAATCAAACATTCAACACAACATTGAAAAAATACATAAACATAGAAATAAAACAACTGTAAACACACCATTCAGTAAATGTAAAAAGTAAACATCATAACACCATGAATATTGAATCAAAGCTTCATATATTAACTCAAGTGCTCTTGTACATGGATTCTTCTCTACAGCTCAACAACTTATGAATTATGAATGATCATCTATCTTACCATGATACAAGGGTGAGGGTGTCTATATCCATTTTCCCTCCTACTCTCTAAACTGTCTAATCTATGAATTCAAATCTACTTACTTTCATTAATTACATATAAATGCCTTTACATTCTACAGATGAGAGCGGTGCTCATGATCTGTTT
This sequence comes from Picea engelmannii, assembly GCA_009831015.1. Taxonomy (NCBI): domain Eukaryota; kingdom Viridiplantae; phylum Streptophyta; class Pinopsida; order Pinales; family Pinaceae; genus Picea; species Picea engelmannii. Next base: position 42,762 of record ML795948.1, read on the forward strand.
ACAGCATATAAGATATAACTGTAAGTACACTTTCCCCAACTATCACATTAATATCTGCTTCATCAACTTTTCAAAACATTTCAAAAACGTGCACTGGTGCTTTTACAACTGTCTTCCACCTTTCTGCTTGGTTGGTTGGTTTCTTACAATGCTCCTACATCATACTCCCTCGCTTGAAAATTTTCATGAACTCCTGTTCATGAGATATTACACGTTCTGTCCATGCTTATGAATTTCTGCTTCATCTTACGAACTAGCATCTTCAACTAGATGTCCCTTCCATTTGACCAAGTATTCAAAAAACTCTTTTCTCTTGGTCTTTTTGCTAATCCTATTGTCAATTATGCCTTCCATTTGTGGCTTTTCAGCTACAAGCATTTGTTTGGTCCATTGAACCTCTTTCTGTTTCTCCTCTGCTCCTACTTATTTAGCTCTGTAACGGTACAAATCCACAACATTGAATATCGGTGAGATTTTGATCACATCGGGTAATTCATTCTCATATGCATTTGCCCCAAATTTCCTTACGACCTTGCATGGTCCAATCTTTTTCATCTTTAGTTTGTTATATGCTCCTCTTGGGAACCTTTCCTTCCTCAGATGCGCAAGAATCAGATCACCAACTTCAAATTGAATTTCTCACTTGTGTTGATCTGCTCTCCGCTTGTAGTCTTGACTTGAACTCTACAATCGCTCCTTGAATCAGCTGTGAAGCTCCTTCATTGCTTCTGCAAATCCCTCTGCACTAGCACTTATGAATTTAGTTTGTTCCACATCTTTCAATTCAGAAACTCCCCTTGGTTGCATTCCATATAAAATCTAGAATGGACTCTGCCCTATGCTTATGTTAAGCGAGTCATTATAAGAAAATTCTGCCTGTGGCAGAATGTGATCCCACCGACTATGGTGTTCAGTGACTAAGCTCCTTAGAAAATCTCCCAAGCTTTTGTTCACAACCTCTGTCTGCCCATCCGTTTGAGGATGATATGCTGAGCTAAAAGACAAACTTGTCCCCATATTTTTCCATTAGGTCCTCCAGAAATGCCCTATGAACTTGGTATCTTGATCGGACACGATACTCCTTGGCAAGCCATGAAGTCTGACAAATTCCTTAAAAAACAGGTTCGTAATATGAGTTGCGTCACTGGTTTTCTGGCATGGTATGAAATGTGCCATTTTTGAAAATCTGTCAACTACCACATAGATTGAATCATAGCCTTTCTGTGTTCTTGGCAGTTCCAATATAAAATCCATGCTCATTGCATCCCACGACCTTTCTAGTATGGGTAATGGATGATATAACCCTGTGTTCTGCCTTTTCCCTTTTGTGTGCTGACAAATCCTGTATCTGTCGACAAATTTCTTAACATCTGTCCTCATCCCTGGCCAAAAATATGAGCCATTCAACTTTGAGCTTGTCTTATCATGACTGAAGTGTCCAACCAATCGACCACTGTGTTTTTCCTTCAGCAGGCTCTCCCTCATGGAGCATTTTGGAATACATAGTTGATTTCCACAAAATAATAATCCATCCTCAATCATATACTCGGTCCATTGGCTTCTGTCCCTAAGAACTAGATTCTCAGATGCTTCATATGCTTCCTTGAAATCTGGGTCATCCCTATACATTTCTTTGAGGTTATCAAAACCTAAAGTCTTGACTCTGAATTCCTGCATAAGAAAACATTTCCTGCTCAAAGCATCAACAACTTTGTTAGCAGTTCCAGAAATATGCTTAATCACAAAAGTAAAATTCTACATGAATTCAACCCATTTAACATGTTTTTGGTTCAACTTCTCTTGTTGAGTCATGAATTGTAAAGCACGATTATCACTGTACAAAACAAACTCTTTAGGAACGAAATAATGTCTCCATTTCTTCATTGCTTGTATGACTGCATAGAATTATTTGTCATATGTTGAGTACTTGATCTTCGCTTCATTCAGTTTTTCACTAAAGCATACGATCGACCTATCGTCTTGGCTCAAGACAGCTCCAATTGCAGATCCACTCGTGTCACACCTGACCTGGAATGTCTTGCTGAAATCTGGCAAAACCAGAATTGGTTGCTCCGTGATCTTCTTCTTCAGTAGGTTGAAGATCTTCTCTGCTTCTTTTGTCCAGTGAAAAGATTTATGTCTTTTATTCACTATATCCATCATTGGTGCACTAATTCCACTGAAATTTTGAATGAATTTCCTGTAGAAACTTGCCAAACCATGGAAGCTTTGTACTTCAAACACACTATTCGGTGATGGCCAATTCTTAATTGCATCTACCTTTTCTGGATCCATATTCAACTCATTTGCAGAGATAACAAAACCCAAATAAATGAGTTTTGTCATCATAAATGATGATTTCTTCATATTTATCAGCAATTTCTCTTGCTGTAATCTTCTCATTACTGCAACTAAATTCTCCAAGTGTTCTACTTCTATTTTGCTGAAGATTAATATACCATCAAGATATATGATGACGAATTTCCCAATGAAATCCTTCAGGACTTCGTTCATCAACCTCATGAAAGTACTGGGCACATTCATTAAACCAAATGGCATGGCTAGCCATTTATACAACCCCTCATTCGTTTTGATTGTTGTCTTCCATTAATCAGCTTCTCTCATGCAAATTTTATGATACCCGCTTTTCAAATCAATTTTTGAAAAAAATATTGCTCCACTCAAGAAATCCATCAAGTAGTCCATCCTTGGAAATGGGAATTTCTATCTGATGGTAATATAATTGATTGCCCTTGATTATGTCCACATTCTCCAGCCTCCATCTTTCTTTGGGCTGAGCACTGTTGGAACAACACATGGACTCAAGCTCTCCCGAATCAATCCTTTGTCCATTAAGTCCTGGACTTGTTTCTTGACTTCCCCATTTTTCTGTGGCGTCAATCTATATGCTGCTTTGTTTGGTAAACTGACTCCAGGTATAAGGTCAATATCATGGCTTATACTTCTAATAGGTGGCAACGAACAAGGTAGTCCATCCACAACTATATCAACAAATTCTCCCAGCAATTCCTGGATTTCTTCTGGTAAATCATCTATTCTTGTATTGGTCAAAACAATTTTTGGCTTCTTGACCACAATAAATTGTGTGTCTTCCTTGTTCTTAACCTCCTTAAGAAGTTCCTTCCCACTCATGAAAAGTACATTGTTGCTCACCTCTGTTTTCACTTATGGGTTCTTAATCGGAAACAACATGTGTGTCCTCACATTCTTCTCCAGGGTGTACGTGTTCTTTCTCCCATCATGAATCATGTTTCTATCATATTTCCACGGTCTACCTAGCAATAGATGACAAACATCCATGGGAATGACATCACATAATATTTCATCTTTATATCCTCCTATTTTAAATTCAACTAAACATTGTTTAGTGACATTTACCTGATGTCCTTTTTGTAGCCACGAAACTCTGTATGGGCTTGGATTTACAATAGTTTCCAGCTCCATCTTTTCTACCATCTTTGTAGATACGTGATTGTCTGTGCTACCGCTGTCCACTATGACTTTGCATACCCTGTCTTTGGTTTTGAAAACAGTCCAAAACAGACTCTTTCTTTGGGCTGGGTTCTCTGCCTCCTTCTCTGGCTTCAAGAGAACTTTCCTCATCATCAAAGATCTTTCTCCCTCAGTGTATTCTGCCTCAACATTCCATCCTTGAGCTTCAGCAATGTGAGTTTCACCACCATCTTTTTTCTTATTTGGACACTCATAGGATTTATGTCCGATCTTTCCACAGACAAAGCATTTTACTTCACCGCCTCTGCCTCTTCCTCTTCCTCTAGCTAGAGGAAAAGTATTTCTATTAGAATAATGCCCTCTCTGTGAGTTTCCTCCTCTCTCGTGCTAAGTCTAAGGTTTCTTCCCCTCTTCTTTAGATTTTTGAGTTCTGTCTTGGGCAATTGTTTTGCCTCTGGCTTGACTTCTACCTCGACCTCTTTGACCTTGTTTCCAACTCAGCTTCTCTTCATATTTCAGAGCTATATGATAAGAATCTTCCACATTTCAAATGGTCATCATGCTCATCTCATATTGAATGTCATATCATAGAACATTCATGTATCTGGAAATTTTTTCATCATCGCTTTCCCGATGACTTTCTCTAATGTTTATCTTGTAGAACTCTTCAGTGTATTCTTTCACTGACATCGGCCTCTGTCTCAAATTCTGCATCCTCCGAGAGTGATTTGATAATCCTTGGGTATAAATTTGGCTTTCATCTTTGCAACCATTCTATCCCATCTTTTGATTTTTTGCTTGCCTTTGCAGCATCTGTCTGCCTGTAGTTCAGCCCACCATAATGTTGCATGCCTTTTAAGTCTAGTAATGGCATGTTTGACCTTCTTGTCTTCCTTAACATCCTCATAGTCGAATTACTTCTCTAGAGCTCTAATCCAGTCTAGAAGCTCTTCAACATCCAGGTTTCTCTCATACACTGGAATGCCCATTTTTTCTCTAACACCTATCCTTGCAACAACCCTGAATAGACGTTCATCCACAACATCATCGACTGCAACTTCTTCTCCTTTGTTTCAATATTCATTTTCACTTTCACCTTCGCTGATATCCCCAACATCAACTGTGCGCCTCTGTGTTGTCTCCATGGCCTCAAGCCTGGCACGTAACTCACGCATTTCTCCTTCTCTTGTTGGATCAGGCATTGGCATTGGCCTATCTCTTCTTCTTGGTGGCATGGCTGTAAAATGTTCCTCTATTCTCTTTGCTACATAAAGCAAAGAACTTGTTCTGAGCTCTGATACCACAATGATGTGGATCCCTGACCCTTGGGCCAAGATCCACGCAGGAGCATTCTAAATCTTCCCTGAATCAAATTGACTTTTCGATTCCTTCACAGGGAATCCCACACACACACCACAGTGTTTTCCATAGGTCCTTATAGGTATTCCCACTTGATCAAACACTAGGAATCAACCCAAATCTCCTGACCAACAATATGATCGCGCCCTTTGCCGAATCAGGATTTCAGGTTTCACGATATCACAATTCTTGTTGTCAAGTTTCATGTCTCTACAACCTCGGAAACCTGAAATACCGAATTGCTGAAATCTTTGGCCACGTCCTCTTACACAGTTGTGTCTCATTTCGTGACTTCAGGTATTCTAGAGTAAACAACCTCGACATCTTGTCTTTGAAACTATCGAAATGTCGAACCCCGATGCGTTCAGCAAAGGCTGACTCCCCAATGAAACTTTTCATCGATTCAGAGTTTTGGTCTTCGCGATTTCGCAAATCTGGCTGTAAGACTCCCGGTTCTTCAACCTTCAAAACTCTGAAATGGTCAATGAGGATTGAATCCACCTATTGACAAAAATGTGCCACTTGTCTTCCCCATGTACTCTATTTCCCACGTGGATTCTTTCCACCTGTCCACTCAAGCTTTCCATCTTTCAGAACTTGAATAACACTTCGACAATCGTTCCTCTATCACTTCAAAACCCCAAACTCCAAAATGGCGCCTTCCATGGGATCAATGGCTATAATCCCTTGTTTGATCCGACAACCCACGTTATTTCAGGCTTTCGGGTACCGGTAGTTCAAAACTCTCGATCTCAAAATGCTGCCTCCTCTACTTCCTGACACCCGAAATGCCGAAATCCTGAAATTTCATGCCAAAATCCTATCGCAACTCATGACTTCGGGATTTTCGCTCCACTAGGCCCGACTCCTTGTCATCAGAACCCCCGAAATGCCAAACTCCGAAATTTCGAAACACCGAGAATTCTATGCCTCGTCTTCACACTCGATAATCCATTTCACGATTCAGAAGTTCAAGTGACCAAGGAATTTGGCTTGCACTCCGGAATTACAAACCCTGATTTTACGAAATGATCTTGACGACTCGATGGTCACAATCAATGGTTGACGTTTAATCTTGAAAGCAACATAATGGGTTCGTCTAACCCTTATCCACCCTGCAACTCCTCTGGATCCTACAGTCCTCATGACTTCGCAAGTTCTCCACGGAGAATTTCGACCGTCTGATTCACTCCTTAATGAATCTCTAACCAAACTGTCTTAGCATCCTTCCACTGAACTTAAATTCTACAGGATGACTCAGCTCCCCGTCTTCCTTTGAATACTTCAAAGGAACTGATCCTCCTGAGCTTTCTATTCCAACCTCAAGTCTCGAAAGGACTCCTACATGCACTCTTTGTGGCAATCTTTCAAATACTTCCGTGTATTTGATTCTTCGACTCTGTGCACTCTCGGCAACAACAATCTTTCACTCTTCAACCTTAGTTGATAAATTCTATGGATTCAACTAGCTTGTGCACACCTTTCACGGCTTCTGTGTTTCACTTGCACTTTTGCTGGAATGAGAACAATGGTATCTTTCCTTAGCTTTCTGAGATAAAACTCAGAATGCTTGTCAACGCACACCTTGCGGATGTTTCACTACACTCCTTACAAGAACTCTCTTAGGAAGAGAAACAATTGAAACTCATTCTTCTCCCCTCTCAGACTTCAAATCCTTAACATGAAATCACACATTCAACACAGCATTGAACAAATACATAAACAGAGAAATAAAACAACTGTAAACACACCATTCAGTAAATGTAAACAGTAAACATCATAACACCATGACTATTGAGACAAACCTTCATATATTAACTCAAGTGCTCTTGTACATGGATTCTTCTCTACAGCTCAATATCTTATGAATTCTGAATGATCATCTATCTTACCATGATACAAGGGTGAGGGTGTCTATATCCGTTTTCCCTCGTACTCTCTAAATTGTCTAATCTATGAATTCAAATCTACCTACTTTCATTAATTACGTATAAATGCCTTTACATTCTACAGATGAGAGCAGTTCTCAAGATCTGTTTACAACATCTAAGATATAAATGTAAGTACGCTTTCCCCAACTATCACATTAATATCTGCTTCATTAACTTTTCAAAACATTTCAAAAATGTGCGCTAGTTCTTTTCCAGTTGTCTTCTGCCTTTCTGCTTTCTTAGCTAGCTGCTTGCGATGCTCTTGCATCAACTGTCATCCTTTTAAATCTATCCAAACTAATGTGTAGAGAAGAGGAAGAAAGGTGTACCTTTTTAACGATGTTCATCCTTGCACAGTCTGAGTTGATCTTTGATCCCCAAGCTCCTTGATAACTCCTGCAAACCAAGAAAAGATAAAATAAGCTTCCTATTCTACTAAGATTAGCTTGAAACCAGATCTATCTAATAGAGACAAGTTCATGTAGAATAAACACAACCTTGAAAGAAACAAGCCAAGTGCATGTGTAAATTGATGAGAACAATTGAGAATACTTACAAACATTTGATGAAGGTGCAACAACCTCTCCCAACTCTCCTTGTCCAACCCTTTGCTCAAGTAATCCACACACAAAATGATTATGCTTCAATGATATCTCCCTTATGAGATCATAAGTTTGACACCTTCAATGTCTCCCTTCCTTATGATATCATAAGTTGGGTATCTCTCAATATCCCCCTTTTTCACCATGAGGAGGCCTCCTTGTATAGGGTCTGAGAGGCCTAATCATCTTAGATATTCTTGGAATAGATTGAGGATATTTCTCCTTCATTTATGGATACTCCCTAAGATTGATCCTTCACCTCATATCTGAATCCAACCAACTTCAGAGATGAAGGGGATTTTTCCTTGATTTTCCTCAACAACCCAATATTTGCTCAAAAAGGCTAGCGTTCCCTCAAAAGGGTGCATAGAGCATTGCAACGCTCCCCCAAAGGAGGGTAGGGAGCACTAGCATTCCCTGATAGTGGGTAGGGGATCACTGCCTTCCAAAAATCATTTTTAAGTGGTTTTCTCCATGGTGAAAGCTTTGTACTCTTAATTGATTGTTTTCTCCTTCTTAAACCAGTCTTTTAAGGTGTCTTAAGTGTCTGTGTGATGTTGTTAGAGACACAACATAGGAAATATGACAATGTGATGTTTGCGAGACTTGCGACATCTTGCAGCCAAAATGAGACACTTGCAAGACTGGTAATGCCGATAATAGGTCATCATTAGAGTGAGTAATTTTGATGTGTAACAATACTCACAACTTATGAAATGAGGAGAGACCAAGAGAATCCGGTTACAAAGGAAGAAAGATTCAAAATATATAAGAAAACAAAGAAAGGTAACAAGCAACAATCAAAGTCATTTTTCAAGCAAGAGCAAAAATCAAAATCCAGCAGCAATGATGATTAAGAAGATGATAAAGAAATAGCCAAGTTCGCCAGAAGGATAAAACAAGGAATCAGTAAGTTCAAAGGTAAGATTCCATTTATTTTCTTTAATTGTGATGGTATTGGTCATTTCACTAACAAATGTTCCCATAAGAAAAAGAAAAGAAATGAAGAAGATGAAGCTAAGAAGAAATAACTACATAAAGGAAAAAAATACAAAAAAAAATTCTTCAAGAAATTTCTTTGCACCAAGGAAGACAACTCCTCTTCATATGAAGATGAAGTCAACGAAAGTGATACAAAAAGAGTATTATTTATGGAAGTAGAAATATCTGATGAGGAAGGCGTTTAGCACTCAACACACCCTAAAAATCCTTATCAACTTTTTTACCTTTTTGGGTACCACTTGATCTTCTCCACTATCTAATTCAATTTCATTTTGGGAAATGTTTTGTCTTTTATTATTTTCATGACTCTCATCACCTATTCAGGTTTTCTTGAACTTATGAAACCCCGTGACTAAAAAAACCTTAACACCTGAATAAAGAATCAATAGCCAAACACTTCACCCAACGTCCTTAGGTTCAACATAGGAAGGAATTCAAAGAAGAAAAATGAACCACTCGTAAAACCACAGTCATCGAGCGTTGATCTCCATTGGCATCAACAGAAGGAATTTTTTCTTTGCGTTAAGTTTTTGGCATAAAGATATCGCCGATAGTTTATTCTCCTTCAGCGTCGGTAAAAGACGAGGAGGAAAGACATTAACGAAGAATGAATTGATATCGTCGATAGTCGATGCCTAAAGAGATTTATCAGAATCGAGGAAAACCCAGAAGGATCACAAAAAAAAAATTACCACGATAAAAGTTATCCCTGATCGTCGATCCCCAATGCATTTTTGGCATCAAGAATTTTTCAAGGGAGCCGATCTGAAAGCACTTTGATAGGTTTATCATCAATCATTGATCCTTGACACTTTTTCAGGATTGGCAAGCTAAGGTTTTTTTTATAATGAATAGCTTAAGGAAAGTCCTGACTCTAATTAATACAAGCGAATTAAGTCACGGGTCTCCAACACCATGTGTCTTTACCAGGTAAGAGGGTTGTATGGTCTAGTTCTATCCCAACTCATTCATGGTTCCCTAGGTCTGAGTCACACCTCTGAGTCACCTTTGCCATGTCAGCATTGTATAGTAAGAGCATTCAGTGTCGGAGCTTTTTGTAGGAGGATATCAATGAAAACATTCGTATAAAAACCCTGATCCCCGATCCACCCATTGAAAGAGCGACACGATGGGACGTTTTTAGCCTTAGATACGACCAGATTCTGAGGATTTAAGGACCTAATTAATACCCGATCCTGCATTAGTTGCTACCTTTTGCGCCAATCAAAATAGCCTTTTGAAATCACCGATAGACCACATCACCACCCGTGCATCCACCGTCAACCCATAATAAATTTAAGTTCTAAAGATTCGACGGAAGATTTATTAAATTTTCACTCATAACCCGAATTGAATGGCTGATGTGACACAGTAAGATATTTCCTATTTAAAATCTCTTGATCCATTGTGAATGAAATCATTATGTGTGTAAAAGAATTCCAGAGCGTTCGAAGGAGCAAGACGAGCAACTCGAAGGCTATATCGACCCCATGATTATCAAAATAACCAGGTTTTCACAAGCTTCAGAGATATGTATATGAGTCTATAAATTCGTTGGCTATAATTTACAACACACACAACTTCTGAATATCTTCCTAATCAAATTGTACTAAGTAGTATTCCCATTTTCATATTCATGTTTCTTTCCTCCTTGTAAGGATTTGTGACCACCCCTCTTCTTTTATTGGTAGCCACTTCCTTCACTAACTTTTTTCCTTTGGCGTCAACTTTTAGATCTATTTAAAATCAACTTCTGAAGCATAAGCTTAGTGTCATCACCTGATTTTTTCTTCTTGTCTGCTACATCTACAAATTCATTAAAGATAATATCCCATAGCAATCATTTTATTATAACGTAGTCTAAACGTTCTACCTTTTGGTTGTTTTTAGGTGACTTTTTCCATTTGATTTTTCTCGAAATTCGGTGAAGAATGGTTGGATCTGTAGATTTGAGTGGCTAAGTTTGTATAATATGAGTGCCTCAAGGGTTTTTTAGCACGCTAAATTCATTTATGCATTCAAAAATGCAATTTAAGCAACAAAAACTAGTGATTTTGTCCAGATTTACATCGTCGGATTCTAGCCAAAAAACCCAAAATGTAGAACATTTTGACAATGCCTTTTCTTATTATGAGGATCATATAATTTGAATTATTTGATGCTTCAATGTAGTAAATAAATAATAAAATATACACATTTTACCTATGTTATCTAGCTTGTGCCTTTTCTCTTTCGGAACATGCACATATGTCGT
>ML795948.1:62161-76722 GCA_009831015.1 Picea engelmannii
TGTTCTCTCTATAGATGTTAGGATTGGTCCTTCTAGTAGCCATAGCCATATTTTTACTTTCAACATTTCTTGCCACCTTAAATGCATTCTCCAATGATTTCGGTTCCCAAAGGCAAACCTCATGTTGAATGTTATCCTTTAAATTTCCTATGAATACATCAATCAAGTGCTCGTTTGGAATAACAGTTACCTTTATATTAGATCTTTGGAAGTTCTCAATTTGCTTGGTAACTGAACCCTTTTGCTTGAGATTTATCAATTGGCTAAAGAATGTATTGCTCCTTGTATCCTCATAGTGTGCCATCATTTCTTCTGTGAAAATTGTCCAAGTTGTGAGTGATTCGTGAGAACAAAGCCATCGATACCATACAAATTGATTAGGTTCTAAATATAAAGAAGTAATTTGTACATTTTGTGTATGTGGCACATTATGGAGATCAAAGAATTGCTCCATCTGAAGTATCCATGTGATTGGGTCCTTGCCATCAAACTTCCTCATATCAATCTTAGGAACGTGGTTGGTCTTCAAACCAAAGTTGGACTTTCTCCATTCTTGATTCACCTTCCTTGTGTCCTCATCATGAATTTCATGGGATGCATTTTCACTTCCAGGTGTCTTCTCTGTTACGAAATTTTCCAATACTTCCATGATCTCCCCTTTTAGACCCTCCATCATCTCTTGTAGTTCATATTTTGTTACTATCTTCTTTTGTAAATCATTTATGCCCCTACGCATTTCTTCACCTTCATCAAGAGTCCAAGTAGGATTGTCTGGAGGATTATTTGGTGTAGAAGTTTCATTTTTGGGTGGTATGTTGGCCAAGTATCACTTTTGAACCTTGATTTTGAGGTGGTTCTGCTAGACAATCTTTCTTCTATTGTATCTCCCAATTTTCGGTGCTTCTGGGTATTAATTTTTTTTTTATGTAGTTCTATGATATTGCTTCTCTGCAATTCCATAGGTCTGATCAAAATTGGATGTGCCAAGTGGAATTTACGGTAACTTCCCCACAACTTGCCGATTTTTGGCCTTTCGAGGAGATCTCACTTGTATAGCGTTCGCCGCACCAAATAATTGATATAAAATTCTGAAATGTGTACCAGAAATACTAAAGACTATCTACGATCCAATGAAATCAGTCCCACTCAATTTGGATACTCTAGGAAGACATTATGATTGTTTTAGTTGGAACACCTTCTTGAGACTAATCAATAGGACTAGTGAGATACCCTATCTTACACAGGGTGTATCTACAAATTTAAGATTTCCCAGAAGCTGAAATTTTACCATAGATAACTTACTAAGTTCTATGAATAGCCTCCATATTTCAGGGTCTGAAATGTTACATAAAACTTTTTATAGCGAAAATTCCGCAATGACTCAGTTCAGGATGATTCCAAAACCTTATCTTGTATAGGTTGTATATATGAAATTATAAGGCCTCAGGAGCATAAATTTGAACCCAACATACCTTGATCCATCTACTAAATATCCTCCAAGCCGTTCCTTTTGAAACATTGTGGAAAACAATTTATAGAGAAAATGCCAAGGTGTCTCAGATGTAGAAGCGAAACACCAAGACCTTGAGCTCTGATACCATATGTTAAGAACCAAATATCAATATAGCATAGAAAAACTTCAGAAAAAGTACTCAACGCCTTGAAAAATAGATAATTTCAAATAATAAGCCTCTTCGAGGGGGAAACCTCCTTTTACCCCACTTAAATGTTCAAGTACAAGATGATTCAAAATGAAAATGTCTCCTTGGTATATATAGGAGACTAGGAGGTATAATTACAAATAATGGCCTAAAGTTGACATAAATAAATTAACATTACTAATATAATATGCCCCAATTAAGGGGTAATGAGCCAATATTATGGCTTAATAGAAATAAATGAAAATAAAGAGAAGAGAAGGGGGAGATAGTTAGTAGATTATGGGAACTATTTTTTCAGAGTAGAGAGGAATGTTAGAGAACCTGTTTGGTTGTTAGAAAATAGAGAGAAGAGAGAATGAAAGTGAATGGGTCTGATGACTATTTCTAAAGAGGAAAATCATGTGAGGCTCTCAAGTTCTGAAGAGCACTGAGGAAACAAATTGTTCTGGGTGTAGGAACAATTGGGTAGTGTTTTTTAATTTAGCTGAGAAACATATCTACAAATATTTTGAGTGATTGAGAGAGCAATCATAGCAGGATCCCTTGCTTGGTGGATAGAAAACCAGACTAACAGGTTCCTATGGGAAAAGAAGAGTAACCTTTATCCCTTGTTGTTTTTGAGTAAAAGAAGAACCTCTCTCTCATGGAATGAATATATCTAGGAGGTGGCCAGTTGAGAAATACACCAAGATAAACTGTTCCTATGGTTGGGTGGAAAAGGAAACACCCTTCAATAGTTGCCAACTAATTCCAATCTTTAGTTAAGTGTTTTTATGAGTTTTGTATTGTCTTGATTGGTTTATTATATAATATGGATTTCAAGTGCTAGATGGTTTTTGAAACTATTATCCTATTTAAATGATGAAAATTGTGATTCTAAGTGCATAGTTGGTTGGGAAATATGAAGGAAACGGCTTTTGGAAATCATGTTTTGTCATTGACTTTGTACCTGCCCTGTAGCAAAAAAAATAAAAAAAATTGTTAATAATGGGTTCAAAATAAAATTTGGAGCAGAATGTTGGTTGATCATTTGTATTAGTTTATATGAACTATTTCTCAAATGTTAGTGAAGTCAACCCACCATAATCATTCCAATTCATCTTGGTAATTCGGTTAGGAATTTGAAGAATGGGCATAGGACTTGAGCCTCTCTATTAGTTTGGAAAGTCTATCAATGTCAGAACTTGAAGAAATACCATCCCTTGATTGACAATAAGAGAACAAGTCACACATTAGAGTAGAGACAAAGTAATTTTTTCACAAATAAACATTAGGAAAGGAATGTAAAATGCAAATTAAGTTTCTAAATTTTTAAAAAATTATGAAATTGAGAAATTAACATATTGTGGATAATTACATTTCCTTTCAATTCGGTAACAAACCAAATTTTACTTGGATTTACACAGTAAATATGTCCAAAGGGAAAGAATAGGGAAAAAAATTTAATCCCTAAAAAAATAGTAAAGAAATGCATATGATTAGGGCATTAGTAATCCCCAGTAAAAACCATTGTTTTACCATGCATAATTTCACTCCAATAAATATATTAATATGTAAAAATAATTTAAACCAATAAATATTTCCTAATTATATATATGTAGATATATAAATGCATCTATGTATTTATTTGTTTTTTCTAGGAAAATAATATGTCTTTTTTTCTGGGAAAATATGAGCACATGGTAAGTTCTGGTAATCTCTAATAAATTACCAAAGTTACCATTTAAATACTTAGTAACTAAGTAATAAAGAATGAAAACTATTATATTTACAAACCAAAAAATTATTTCTGATGAATGAGTAATGAAGCTTGGAATTCCTTTCCTTTTGTATAATGGATTTGAATGTGCTAAGTTTACCTAATTTCACAATTTATGGCGTGGGATGCACTACATTTTTGGAAATGTTTTGGCATATATATATTTTCTTTATTTAATAAAATCTTGGAAAATATACCTCCTTGTATCCTTTTCCATGTGAAATTAGTTATATAAATATTTATAAATATTATTATCAAATAATCTTTTTTTAGAGCGTAGAGAATGAAGAAATTGTTTGGAGTACGAAGACCAATGGATTCTTGAACATTTTAAATTATAATAGTTTGACACAAATTCCAAACTCTTTCAGAGTAAATGAGAAAGGGAAATTGAATAATGTCTGAAGCATTCAAAGTGTTGTGTTACAAGGAAGTATTCAGAGTCTGATATCCTGGGAAGTATAAGACCCCACCCATATTAAATAAAATTAAATTATGGGAGGTGCGTACAATTTTCAAGATCGAAGTCTATTCATCGTTGAGCATTCATAGCGGATGGAAGAGAGTGTTTAAATGAAATCTGAAGCCATGAGAGCAATGGCATGGGTGTAATAAAGTTTAAATATATTTTAAATATTGAAATATGCTACTTATGTGTTTGGCGGTAGAAATAAAGAGGAGGATGCACACATTTCAATAACAAATATCTCGAGAAATGGCTTGAGTTAATAATATATATATATATATATATATATATATATATACACGATAAATGAACGCGAAACCTTTTTGAAGTGGACCCATTTCAGAGTTTACCTTGAGGAGTTTGGAGCACAATTTTGAACGGTTTGGAGTGAAGCTCTGAAGTATTGGACTATGTTGTCATTGATGTCAGAGGGTTGATGTCAAAGGGTTGATGTAAAGTGGTGTCATAGTGATGTGTGGATGTCAAGGTTGATATCAAAGGGATTTGTATCATTGATTTCATGTCATGGTTGATAGGAAGAACCAAATGGATGAACTCAAAAGTGGTCCGCTTATGGTGAAATCTCTCACGGGAAGATTCTCTTGGATAAAGTTCTCAAACTTGTCCCCTTATGATGAAATCATTCATGGGAAGATTCTTTTCAAAGTACAAATGGTTAAGTGGTTGAGTAAGCCCAGTTGTGTGGTTAAGGAACATATGCTTGTTTGAGAAATAATGAAATGAAGATCAGTGAATATGCAGGTGAGGCTATTCTAGATGGATTGTATATGTCATGCCATTTCTGATGGTATGTGGTATGCCATGTCGATCCTCACAGTTAGGAAGATATGTCCTTGTGAGGTTGGAGAACCCTCATGATTTATCTAGAATCCCCTAGAAGGTCAAAGAATTCAAATTATTCTAGAAGCTCAGAGATGAAGTTGACTAGTCAGAATGGGTGAAACTAGGAGTTAATCATGGGTTAAGTTGTTGGCAAAAGAAAATAATTAAAAATAAATTAGTTGCAACTAGAAGTGGTAAACTTAATATTTTTGGATAAAGTGGTTGTAAGTGGACAAATTGCTTAGAAGTGGGTTATCCATAAAAGAGGAGAATTGGTTAGAAGATAACCCCTAAAAGAAGTTACTTGAATATTATAAATAAGAGAGCAAGGATCTCTTATAGGCATGATCATTTGAGCACATTGAATATATGTATTTCGGTGAAAGGTTCATTGCAGGTACTCATGGATGCATCATAAGTTTTGCAAGTCTCAGGTAGCAAGGAGGTTTGATGGTGAAAGTTTCGGAGCTTCAGAAAAACCCTAGTTTCTGAAGTGTATGTGGGATATAGTGGATCAAGTCACGTCCATACATGGGCTTCAATGGAGGAAGGCACATGTATACACATGATGCAATAGAGGAGGTCACATACAGGTGAAAAAGTCATGAAGAATTGAGTTGATGTTGGTGTCAGGTCCCTTAAGTCTGAAGCATGTTCCCAAATCATTATTCTACAGGTGCAAATCACCTACAAAAGATCTGGTATGGTTACATGATTGTCTTGATTCTTAGATCTACTTATGGTTTGATGAATTCTTGCGAAATTATTCGTATGGGTGTTGTGATATCTAGATATGGTATATGTTGGCTGGTTTTTTGAGTGAGAAACACTCTTATGTATGTTAAAGTTCTAATATGGTTCTTATAGCTCACACCTTTGAGCTACTTGTACTTGGTTGAGGGAAATGTATGTTGATGTATGTACAAGAACATATTCATTGCAGTGAAAGGTTGGATATAGTGACAGGTTACTGATGGATCTGATAGAGGCGAGAAAGTTTCATAAGTGTAGAAGAATGTATTCCCTAGTTTTCTGAAGGTGTATGCAAGCTGACATAGGGAAGGACTCATACATATGCATGTTAAAGTGTAGATAGGTCACGTAAATACTAGGTTGTAGTATAGACAAGTAGCGTACATGTTGACATATTGTTTCCTGTCTACAAGCTCATTCTTGTACTTGAGGGTTGGATTCCTCACATATTGATTGGTGTTGAGATATGCAAGTTGTATATTTCATTGACAATTGGTGCTCTTTTGGAATTGGTTCTCTTTTCAATTGATGTTGATAAACCTGAGGGATTGTAGTCTCTTATAACACATAATACATAAGCTTACACATATATATGGTGTTCTTTGTTTCATTATGATGATGTTTAAATGTTCTTTGTTATTCATGAATGTTGTTGATATATGCAGGTAATCAATTGTGAATGCATGATAATGTTCGAAGGTGTTTCTAACTAAAGTTTTGAAATAGTTGTAAAAAGAGCCTCACACTGATTCACCCCCCTCTCAATGTGGTCGGTGTGTCCAACAATTGGAATCAAAGAAATCCTTCGCTATAAGACTTACAAGCTTGAAGGAGATCCATGGACACACAAATGGATGAAAATGAAAAAGAAGTTCCCTTCTTTGATGAGATAGATTACTCAGCATGGAGAATAAATATGAAAGGGTATTCAAAGTCAAAAGGAGTAGGTGTTTGGAATATAGTTATTGTTGGATCAGTTCGATCAAAGAATCAGTCAAAAGTTGTAGCAAAGAATAATAATGTAGTAGAATTCAAGAATATATTAAATGGAATCTCAGGTTATGTCAAAGAAAGCATAGAAAAATGTACCTCCGCCAAGGACGTATGGCTGAAGCTAGAAAAGGCATATCAAGACTCAATCATCAATGAAGATGAAGAGCAATATTTGTTGAAGATTAAAGATAAATCTATAGATGGTTTATAATAAGTTAGTGAGGAAATGGGAGATGATTCAGATACTTTTGAGGATCTTGAAAGAATCACTAAGGAATCCCTATAAAATTACCAAATACATATCATGGCACTAAAGCAAATGGTCAAGAAACAGGAAGAAAGAGAAACTAAGAAAGGACCCAATTAAAATAAAAAGAATAAGATATCAAGATACTAAATAATGAAATAATTAGTCAAGCATAAGAAAAGAAGAAAATAGATGATGAGCTTAGCAAAATCCTTGAAGAGATTAAAGAAATGAGAGAAATAAATGTCAACTTGAAGAAGCCAAAATAATAGAAGAACTATTGAAGATGCAGGAAAATGAAAAGGAAGAATCATGTCATAAGATGGAAGCAGAAGTAGTTGATCTCAGCAAGAAAGAAGAGAAGTAAAAAAGGTTCATGAACAACTCAACAATCTTGGATGAAATTTTGGATAGTGAAATATCACCAAATGATAAATCAAGTCATGGATACAACAAGGAAGTTGCACACTTTGACGCTAGCACTTATAAGAAGCATGAGGTAATTCCTTCAATTTCAAAAGGTGGAAGCAAAGCTACAGGTCAAGAACCTACAAGAATCAAGGAAACCTTTAGAAGAACCAAGAAAGGAAGACACCAAGTAGTCATCTCTACACCTCAATGTAAATTCAGAAGAGAGACACCTTCAAGGTGGACACCAAGAAAAAGGTACGAAAATGTTTTTCATGGTCACTGCTTCTCATGTAATGAATATGGTCACTGTAACACCCCAAGTTTTGAGCCCCATTTTAAATAATGTATTGTTAAAATGCTGAGAGGCAAGAGTGCCCAAACAATTATTAAAAGGCTAGTGTGTCTAAGAAATGTAATGGTTTGATCATTATTAATATTAAATACATCATTGGTTGTTATACAGACAAGGACTAGAGTTATAGGGGGCTATGATTCCACAAG
The DNA here is from genome assembly GCA_009831015.1 of Picea engelmannii. Lineage (NCBI taxonomy): Eukaryota > Viridiplantae > Streptophyta > Pinopsida > Pinales > Pinaceae > Picea > Picea engelmannii. The sequence continues at coordinate 69,796 of ML795948.1, forward strand.
AGAGGGGGCTTGAGGGAATATATTTTATTTCCTATTCTAATTACCCTTTTGTCTAAGGGACTGCATCAGTTACATGAACTTATTGGGGAACGCTAGGAGGTTCTTGATTCTCCACGAAATACTTAATATGCCCCTGGTCTATTGGGGGGGGGGGGTGGTTGATTATTTGTTCACTCATTTTCTCATTCACCCCTTCATTCACTTATTATCTCATCCACTTGATCATTGGTTCATGCGCTCATTCACTTTCTCACTCTTTCCTTCATCCTATCCTTACCTATCACTCATTGATCCATCCTCATCCGTGTCTTGGCTTGGGAAAAGGGAAACAAACTGTCGAATATTAGCCATATTATTGTTGGTTGTAGTGGTCATTGGTGTAATCCAACCATGACTTGATTCCTGCATATATAATATGTCTCAGCCTGTGTCCAACGGTTTTCATAGCTACAAGTCCTGAGAGTTCCAACATTGAGATTCTGGACCAGTTACACTGGAGCCCAAAATAAGGAGAAGGACTTCCTGAGGGACTACGTGGAAGAGAAGGGTGGAGGTCCATTATCTTGGGTTTCAGGATGGGTAGAAGAGAGATGGGTATTTGGATTGTTGTGAGTGTTGGAAAATACTATGAGAGCTTGAGTGCTGACTAGTTTGGGAAGTCATGTAACACTCTAGAACTGTCATTGTGGATTCATAGCCCTGGCTCGGGGGTGACATTGTTGTTGAGATTTGAAACAATAGTGTCTACGGTTGGGTGGAACGTCCTTGTTATGCAACCAATTGGTGTCATATTTATAAAGATAAGTGCTCTTTGTTATGGTATTATTTACCTGTATATGAATGTATTTCACTATGTATTTATTTATTATTTAATTGAATCTTTAGAACATGCATGCTTGCTGGTTATTGTTGTGCATGTTGTTAATTTTTTTTTTTTATGCATCCTTATTAATTTAAAAGGTATCGATAAGAGAAATAAGTCCAAGGGTGGGCTTGAAGGTGGCATACCCCAACCTGTGGGTGGTCGGGGTGTGTTACAAATTGGTATCAAAGATTTTGGTTGAAACATCGAGACGGTATGAGCATGATATGTTGGTCAGAGTCTTGTGATTGAGACCAATTTATGACCATGAAGTCAAAAAGCATGGGAGGAACGACGTTGCAGATTCTGCGTAGAATCCAAAATGTCAGAGATCCTTTGTAAGGGATCGAAGGATCATGACCATCCCTTTCGACTTTGGGAGCGATCAACACTATGGGATTAAAAGAGATCTAGATCATTGGATTGGAGGGTTGATGAGTAGGAAAGGTTAAGTCCTAGTTGTCAGATCTAGATTTTTTATTGTCAATCGTCGATAGAGACCAAGAATGAAGGGTAATACTTTGTAACTTCATCGTTCAATGATCTTGGTAGACATGCAAATCTTGAACTATCGAAGGTCGGAGTCCCGAAGTCCTATCGACCGTTAGATGGAGTGGTGGATTTCAAGAGTATTAAGGGCCATCATATCTAGAAAGTATTATGGAGTATGGAGTGTGTTGATGCGTAAACTTACAAAGTCCTGAAGCTGAAAGTTACGAATCTTGAAGAACCGAAGTGGTGGGGCATGATGACTTCACCTGGGATGACGTGGACACATGGGATGTGTGCCACATGTCAGAAATTTTTGAACCTATGGAAGATTGAATTGTCACTTACAACGTGACATGTGTCACCTGCCTCATTAGGCCACATTTCCCCTTCTATTATTTCAACACATGGGGACATATCGTCGACTTCGGGTGAAATCACTCTAGGAGAAAGTGAAGGCGAAAAGTTTGAAACTCCTGAAGTGTGGAGTCCTAAAGTGGATATCGATCGTTGATCATGAATGAAGATGAAGATCGTTGATCTGGTCCTGGCTGAGGGTTCCGAAGTTGCAGAGCACCAGGAAGGTAAGCCCTAGATCACAGCCCTAGGTCATAGGCGAGGAAGGAGATAGCGTCTGTTAGAGTGAGATTGGGACAGGGCATTAAGAAAGTAGTACCCATGGAAAACCGTCAATCTATGAATTGAAAATCGATGGTGGGGACCATCGCAGGAAGAGGAGGAAACATTAGCGGACGTGCTAGTTCGCAACCCACTATTTTCCAGCGTCATTGATCTTGTCGAGACAGGGGATCAACGACCATAACTTAAAGGAGATTTGGGTGAGCACTTTTTAGATTGTTGGGGAAGAGATATCCGATAAAGGGCAAGAACATTGTCAACACGCAATTACTGTTGATCGTCTATCTCATCCCTCGATCAATTTTCGACCACATGATCTCCGATATAATAATTTCTAACATAGAAAGCACCAAGAAGGATTTGGCTGCGGTTTCGAGCCTTGGTCACTTGGGAAAGTTGTTTGAAGGGAGTTCTTGTGCATAATTAAATTATGTATCGGCTAAGGGATAACATGGAAGTGTTATATGATGAATATTGATACATATGTGTTCTTAATGAATTGAGAAGAAAAATGACTTGTAAAATGGTTTGGCAAATTTTGTTTATCATATGCTTAATTCTAGAAAATTTTATTTATCATATGCTTAATTGTAACAAAATGGTCGCTTGCATATTTTGTAGAATTAAGGGGTTTAAACACGTTAGCTCAGAATGTGTATTGAAGAAATGGAAGAAGGCGAGGGAGCCTCCACCCATGATAAAGACATTGAAGGCCATAATACCAGAGTTGGTAATACAAAGACAGATTCCAATGGACACTAGGGAACAAGAGAGCAGGAAACATTAATAGAAATTGTAAGAATACTAAAAATAGAAGTGCAGAGCTACAAAAAAGACAATGAGAGGCTGACGTGAGAGAAAAATCAGATAAATGCTCGAGTGTTGCAGAGCTTAAATCAATTGTAGAGGAAAACGAAGAGGGGATCAAACTCAAAACAAGAGGAAGAAGGTAGGTTTTGTGAAATAGGAGAGGATCATGGAAGAGATGGTTATTCAAGGAGCACCAACATAATTCATAGACACCGCTCACCTCCTTACTTAGAAAGAAATTTTTATGCATCGGAAGATGCCATAATCAACCCAAAGGTGTCTCCTGTTAGGCACCAAAGAAGGAGATAGGAAGTTGACAATTTGTAAGGAGAGTTGAGGAAGATTAAGCCACCCTCCTTTGATGGTGAAAGAGAAAGGGAAGATGATGATGAAGAATGGTTGCTTGGACTCAGGAGATATTTCTAGTTTCATAACTATTCATCAAACCTGGAAGCTAGGATTGTCACCTACCATTTACACGGGAAAGATGAAATGTGGTGGGATCAAATGAAGCAAGTTGAACATATTAATGAGAGTATGATCACTCATAATCAATTCAAAAAGTACTTCCAGAAGGAGTACCTCTCATAGCATTTGTATGACAAGAAAATAAAGGAGTTTTTTGAACTCAGGCTGGGAAGCATGATTATGGAAGAATATGAGAAGAAATTCTTATTATTGTTAAAATATGTTGGGTTTATAAAGGATGAAAAGGTAAATATACAGAGGTTTTTGAGTGGACTTCGAGCCTTTTATAAAGAAAATATTAGGTATGATGAGCCCAAGACCTTGACTGAGGCCATTAGGAAGGATAAATACCTGTATGAGCAAGGGCAGGGAAGAGAATCTCTATAGAAATCTTGGAATGAGAAGGATAAGAGAAAGGAGAAGTCTGATTAGAGGAGGAAAGGATTCAAAACTCCCTTCAAAAGGAATTATCCTAATAGAAATCATCAAGATCAATATGTTAAGGGAGAATCAAAGAAAGAAGACTCCATGGGAAAAAGGGGAACACCAACTATCCAATGTTGGGGATGCAAATAAGATCACCTATAAAAGTATTGCCCACAAAGAAAGGACAGAGTGAATATTGTGCAGAACATCCAAGAGGCTACAACAGTCGAAGATATGGGAAGAATGTATGCAAATTTAGATGATCGAAAAGAAAAGTACTAGTCCAATATGATCGAGGTGGAAGGTAGTATCATAAATCATCATGTTGTTATTTTAATTGATTCATGAGCAAGTCATTGTTACATTGATCCTAAAATGGTGGATAGATTACATTTGGAGAAAAGTAAGATTGGAAAATCAAGTTTGGTTCAGCTAGCCACGGGAACCAAAAGGATAATCCATGATATGGTAAAAAGTTTTTCCATAAGTCTTAATGGTGTGAATACTAGTGCTATGAATATGCTTAATGAATGGCATATTTAAAAATTATTTGGATAAGTTTGTCATAGTGTTCTTGTATGACATACTTATATATTCTAAGTCTGAAGAGGAGCATGAACATCACTTAAGACTGGTGTTGCAAGTGCTTAGAGAACATCAGTTGTATGCCAAGCTGAGTAAGTGTTCTTTTTATCAAAAGAAGATCCATTACTTGGGACACATTATTTCATAGAAGGGAATATCAGTAGATCCAAAGAATATTGAAGCCATTAGAGGATGGCCAACACCCAGAAATGTGTGATAATTCAGATCTCTTATGGGATTATCTGGATACTACAGAAGGTTCATAGTAGGGTTCTCTAAGATTTTTCATCCCATAACTTATTTTCAAAAGAAGGGAACTAAATTTGAATGGACACCTAAGTGTGAAGAGAGATTTAATATGTCGAAGGAATTACTTACTAGTGCACCTGTTTTAAATATTGCTTACCCAAATGAAAGTTTTGTGGTATGTACAGATGCATGTAAGGAAGGACTTGGGGGAGTCCTCATGAAAAATGGACAAGTCATTGGTTATGAGTCCAAAAATATTAAGGAAAATGAGGGGAACTATGCCACACATGACTTGGAGCTTGCTGCCATTGTCCATGCCTTGAGGATGTGGAGGCATTACCTCATGGGGAAGATATTTGAATTAAGGACAAACCACATTGGCCTGAAGTATATTTTTGAATAGCCAACCTTGAATGCTAGGCAAACAAAATGGATGGAATTTTCAAGTGAATATGACCTCGATATCAAGCATATCAAAGGAAAAGAGAATAAAGTTTCCGATGCACTTAGTATAAGAGTGCATCTCATGCATGCTACTACTGTCAGTATGCATCAGTATGACTTGAAGAAAAGAAATTTAGATGATCTTGTTATAGATCATCATTACCTACAGTCAAAGGAAAGCTTATAACAGGGAGACATACAAGAAAAAATAAAGGATTACGAGATAAAGGAAGATGGATTACTCATGCATAAGAATAGAATCTATGATCCTAGTTCCATAAAACTAAGGAATTTGGTATTGAAGGAAATGCATGATGTTCCTTATGTTGGACATCTTGGTTAATAGAAAATGATTACAACAGTAAGAAGCCAATTCTTTTGGTCGGGAATGAAAAATTATTTTGTTGATTACATCACTCGATGTACATAATTTTAGAAGGTGAAGGATGAGCACAGGCATCCAACAGGTTTGCTATAGCCATTACCAATCCCAGAGAAGAAATGGGAGGTGATAACCATTGATTTCATAACTAAATTACCTAGGACAACAAGACAACATGATTCAATCATGGTGGTGGTTGAAAAGTTAACAAAGGATGCTCATTTTGTTCCTATAAAAACAACACATACATCGGCTAATATTGCATAAATTTACATGAGAGAGATTGCTAGATTGCATGGGATACCTAGGACAATTGTCTCGAACAAAGATACAAAGTTTACCTCCAATTTCTGGAGGGGATTGTTTAAAGGATTTGGTACAAATCTAAACTTTAGCACATCATCATACTATCCACAGTCAGATGGGAAAACATAGAGGGTCAAACGAGTAATTGAATATATGCTGAGAATATATGTGATGGATAAGCCATCTAAGTGGGAAGATTACTTGCACTTGGTTGAGTTTGCATATAATAATGGGTATCAAGCTTCATTGAGAATGAGCCCCTTTGAAGCCTTGCATGCTAAGAAATGCAATACTCCAATGAGCTGGGACAACCCAACAGATAGAGTGGTACTTGGGCCGGAGTTGCTCAAGGATATGGAAGACCAGGTGGTTAAGATCAAGCAAAATTTGAAGGAAGCTCGGGATAGACAGAAAGTTTATGTAGATAAGGAAAGGACAGCTAGAGAGTTTAAAGTAGAGGTGAAAGTAGTTTAAATTAGAGGAGAATGTACTTTTGAAAGTGAATCCCAAGAAAAGATCCTTGAAATTGGGTAGTTGTACAAAGATGGCAGCCAGATCCTGTGGTCCATTTGAAATATTGGACAAAATAGGGCCAGTTTCATACATGCTTGCATTGCCTGCTTCCATGAATGTGCATAATGTATTTCATGTCTCTTTACTAAAGAAATATTTACATGATCCTAACCATGTTATTGATTGGCATGTGATTCAGGTAGAGACAGTGGGAGACTCTTAGGTTTAGCCAGTGCGGGTATTGGACAGAAAGGTCAAAATGCTCCTGAATTGGGTTATAGAGTTGGTAAACATTCAGTGGACCTGCTACAGTCCTGAAGATGCTACCCAGGAGCATGAAGAGTCCATGTGGGTAGAGTAACCACAATGTTTTGAATAAATTTTGAGATTTTGATCCCTATTTTGTATATGCATTGAGGACATTGCCAAAATAAGGGGGAGGGGATGTAACACGCCAGGTTTTGAGCCCCATTTAAAATAATTTATTGTTACAATGATGAGAGGCAATATTTCCCAAACAGTTATTAAAAGGCAAGTGTGCCTAAGAAATGTAATGTTTTGATCATTATTAATAATAAATACATTGTTGGCTTCTAGACCGACAAGGACTAGAGTTATAGGGGGCTATGATTCCACAAGAGAGGGGACTTGAGGGTATAAATATTATTTCCTATTATAATTACCCTTTTTGCGAAGGGATTGGATCAGTTACATGAACTTCTTGGGGAATGCCAAGAGGTTCTTTATTCCCCAC